>CAAKHB010006816.1:0-24706 GCA_901007665.1 Aeoliscus strigatus
TCCATCTCTGTTTCCCTCAGCTGCTCTCTTTGTCTTTCCTTATTTTTCTCCTATATAATCTATCTACCCATGATTTGTATGTTTCCCTCCAGTGGTCAGGTCGTCAAGTCCGTCCTGTGTGTGTGTGTGTGTGTGTGTGTGTGTGTGTGTGTGTGTGTTACACTTACTCACTGTAAAAGTGCTGAGGTGAAACGCTGTGACAGTGTTCTCTGAGCAGGAGCAGAAAAAAAAAGTTCCTTGTCCTCCATCCTCGTCATCCTTTCTTTCCTTCCTCGTATCCTCGAGGGGGTGTCTCCTCTCGCCAGCGGTGCATGTCTGCTGCTGCGTGTGTGTTTGTTCTCCATTGTCCTTCGAATTTCCCTGGAGACCGCCACTTTCCTACAGTACGCGTTGATAAAACAACCTGTCCTCCCCGCACTCGCCACACAACGTTACACACACGAGTGTGTTTTGTAAATTTGACTCGGTTTTCCTTCAGCCACTTCCTGCTTTTGTAGGTGAAACACATCCGGTGTAAATGGACCGCAGATCATAAATGTATATTTAAAGATAAGACTGAGACACAGTGTTCAACCTGGTAAAAAATACCAGACAACTCCAGGACCAAATACGTCTGGAGACACACAGGGAGGCAGTAAAAGAGAAAACATCAAAGATTTTTATCTTGGTGGACTGAGCCGGCAAATGATTTAATTGACAACTAAATAGATAAACAGAGGGGGAAAAAAACGGCTCTTCATCGTCTCCTCTAACCAGCTTGGAGACTTAGTGTGTCTGTGTGTCCAGCCAGCTCATCTCACAAGACACCCGCTGCTGCCAGAAGTGTTTCTTTTTATCTGGGTTTATAGGCTAAGCTGCACCGGCCTCCAGAGACAGAGGAACACTTCTCACTCCGAATCAGATGTGGGTGTCTGAGTCTGTCCATCAAACTATATCATTATCTCGCCACTCTTGACATGTTTTGTACAAAATATGCAGAGTTGAAGTTGCAGACAGTCAGGTGGTGACCGGACCATGTTTTTTGTTTTTGTTTTTTTGTTTTTTATTAAATACATAATGGATGTCACCCATTTAATTTCACTGGATATGAAATATCACAGATCATAAACAGTGAAACCCAGTGAGCCCCCTCTCTTTAATTGTCTCAGAGGGATTTCACACCTGCCGTGTTTGGTCCAGACTTCCAGACCTTTCCATTTGACCCAATGTGAAAGCCCCCTGGACCACGATCTGGACCAAAGAACCAACATTTGGTGGTCTCTTCTACATACTTGAGTACACCTCACGGGTGACTGTCACCCGTGGCCCGTGGTCCACAGCGTAGCTAGCAGCTGTCTTCTTCTTTCGATAAAGCTTCCCCTTGAACAGGACGTTGATCGGACTGTGGCGTTTTCACGATGCATTTATTCGTTTGCCTTTTTTGCTAAGTGACAAACAGTGCTAACTACTACATCATACGCACACCTCCTTCTAACCAATCAATGTCCAGGACAGACAGGACAGAACGTCAGTGGATCGTTGGTCCGATGGTACTTACGTCGCGTGAAACCTGGACCGAAGGACCTTGACAGTGGACCTTGGTCCGGACTTCGGTTCAGACTTTCAGGTGTGAAAGCCCCCTCATATCAGTCGTATTACTGCCCACATTTAAATAACGTCTAACAGTGTGTGATGTACTGGCAGTGTTCAGTCAGTGGACTTCAGTCTGCTACACACGCCTGTGCACTCTTAGAATGGCTCCTCCAAAGTTTTAAAGTTTTATAAAATGAGCGCCCTGGTCTGTGTTTGAGATAGAGAGAGAACGTGAGAGGACAGGACAGAATTGTTTTGGAGCCTTGTGGTTGGGACGGACCTTACACCTGAATGAACCTGTCACTGTAGACGCATTGCTTTTTCAGCTTCAGTGATTACACTGCACCCAAAGCCACTTTTTTTTTTGTACCTGTCGATGCTTATGAGACAGGAAGAGCAGTGTGTTGTTTGGCCGTAGTGTACGCGTACAGTCAGTATGTCTGTGAGCGTGAGCGAGACGTGAGCGGCCTCTGAAGGTTGTGTTGTCTCATGTATGAAACTCTGCTAGATTTTCAAGGATGTGAAGTGCTCGTTTGCCCTTTCACGTCAAGATGCAAGGTCTGATAGATAGATAGATAGACAGATAGATATAGATAGCTAGATGAACCTTAGCCGGAGCAAATTTTTTTTGCAGCCAAGTCTTCGTTAGCTCAAACTCTGATTGGGCCAATCACATCGCGGGCTGAACATAGTGGCGATAGTTGCAGCCGTTCCGTGTGTCGTCCCTGATGGTCCCTGATAGGTCCCTGATGGTCCCTGATGGTCCCTGATGGTCCCTGATGGTCCCCTTGGCGAGATGCAGCTTCTCAACATGGCTTTGGTCTCGACTTTGAACAATGTGGAGCTTTTCCACAACGCACCATACGAGGAACCCCCTTCCCTTGAACTCTTCCTTTGCTCTGACTACATCCCCTTCGTCGTTGCTCTGATTGGTTGTAAACACTCTCCTGTCGCGTGCAGAAGCAATTTGACAAACAGCCGTTTATCTGACCGTGATCTGACTTAGTCACTTGGTTGGCAAGTGACCATAGTATTCTTGAGTGCTGATAGTAAAAGATCAGGTGTGTGATGTTTTCTTTTTTGCTCTAAGCTTATTTTGGTGTATTATGACTTCACACGGCTCACGATTTTCTCGTTGTTGATGTGTTTCACAGTCAGGACAACATTTGTGGTTTTAATACACTAGTTTTACTAGTGTACCAGCCACTTTAATTAGAGTCTTTTTGACATCATCGCTGCAATCGCTACAATCAATTTAATCACAATCAATTTATGGATTAATCCTTTTTTGGACAAAATACAAATCAGTAAAACATGAACAATTTTATTTAGTTTGAAGCGACTGCCGCTAGGTGAAGGCAACGGGCAGACAGACGGAAAAGGCGGAATGATGGACGGTTGTGGGCGAGGTGAAGGGGAGCCGACACCAATACGTTTTCTCTCTTTAATCAATCTGCGTGACACATAACTCACTATTTCCCCAGACACACAAGCACGCCAGATATCACCGAATCTCAGCAATTGACTCCGTCCTGGCCTTCTAACCTCCCGTATCTCAGGCTGCATGTGGGTGAAGAAGCCCGTGTGTTTGACAGAGTGATGAAACATTTGCTCCAAAATCAATTTACTTACGTTCTATCTGTCTAATTCATGTTCCTCTATCTGCGGACATGTGCAGGGTGGGGAGGGTGTCAGAGGACGTGTCGGCGGCAGCAGAAAACATGCCAGCGTAGTGTTTTTTTTGGATGTTTTCTCGTTGTTTTAGTGTTTGTGTTTTCACGTACACAATAATTCATGTTCATTTCATTTCAGTTTCATTTTCATTGCTCACTTGAGCTCAGGACGGTGGTTCTATTGAATATCTGCTGAATTTTCAGTTTAGTGAATTGAATGTTTTGATGTCTTGTGGATTTCATATAAAAAAACATATTATTTACTGAATTTGAGCACAGTGTTTTTATTCGAGGTTGACTAAGATAACATAACATAAATGTCATACTCTAACATCAACAACAACTACAACAATAATAATACTATAAAAATGGATACAGTTCAAGGTTGTTTCACTTCAGTTTAAACAAATCATATATATTTCTTTGTCAGTTCAATTATTATTAGGATTTCTTGTGTGACCTTGTTTAATATATATATATTTATATATATATATATATAAAATGAAGAAGAAGGCGAAGAAGGCGAGGCTGGAGGTCTTGTTTGAAGAAGTCTCCTGTGTAAACGTTTATCAACATGAAATCTGTCCGTCTCCGTCTCTGCAGGCTGGACAGTCCGTCCTATGAGGTGATGCAGCTGGACTTTGAGATCGACAACGTGATCACCTTGGCGCCGACCCAAACTCTACACTGGAACGTGGAGTACCCGGCCGGCGCTCAGCTGACCTCGGGGCAAACGGAAAAAGTCTCACACCTCTACATCAGCAACGCCGACATACAGGGCGTCGTGCCGCTGGCCGAGGTGAGCGACCGCACCACAGATTAGCAGATTTATCGACATACCCGGCAGCGCACATCTCTGCGCTCCGATAGACTCCCTTCCCTCCCACCGACGCTCCCAGCCTGTCCCCTTCCTCCTGCAGGATCAAAGCGATAAAGGTCAGCGTGTTTACCCCCCCCACATACCGCCCGTTGCTACAAGCCTCCTGGTCACACACAAACAGCAGGTTGCATCCTCCCAAGTCTGAAAATGACAAGCTGCCTCACATATATGGGCACACAGCGAGCATGTGTGATCCCTGGTGAGACTCAAACACATCAGCGGTCGGAAGGTTCCAGAAACAACCTTAAACCACTTCTGGAACCACTCCAAATCAATACCCAAGATCTGAGAGAACAATCCTACCCACTGTGAAGAATGTGTCAGCATTATTATGAACTGTAGTCACGTTTCATAAACTTTAACTACTTGCAGATGCATTAGATGGAAGCAAATATTGTAATATTAACAATTAACCAGTTTCAGTACTGTAGCTCACATCTGTCTGCAATTATGTCACATTAACAGTGGTATTTTTTTTATTTGTGTAAATAATGGAAGTTATTGGAGTTGTGTTCTGAAACTTTTGCTCTGTGCACCACTGGACTTCAGGAAACTGAGCTCTTTATGATGCTCCGACACACCAACAGGCACATGAATGGAGGGAGGTCATCGGCCACACACAGCCTCCATGGTGTCAAGTGTCATTATAAACTAAACAGATCAACGAATTCAGGCCATAATCAGCGAGACAGTGTTAATGTTCGCTCAAACAGCAAAGCATGCTGGGAAACACCCCCCCCCATCGCTATGATACAAATAAACACTTCAGTATGAAGTGTGTCCTAGTAATAGTCGGAGTAATGGAGTAAAGCACATTCATTGTATTTGTATTGTGTTTTTTTTAAAGAAATAAATCATTTCTGTCCTAGCATGGTACAATTATCAATCAGATTATAAAGGAGGGGTGGGGGGGCAGCTACAATGCAAAAACAAACAAGAAAACCCGTAACGTAGGTTTATGTTTGTGTAAACACTTATAATCATGCAGACTTGTGGACAGACAACTCAGCCTGATGGACCGGCGAACCCCAATCAGATCAACCTCGGCTCCATCTCCCGACGGTCACACATCAAAACAGACGCTGCCCCTCAGGCTGAAGCCACCGACAACATCAGGCTCCAAAGCAGGAGGATGCATTTCCAAATGCTCCCAGTTCCATTTCCACTGAGCACCCCCCCGACACACACACACCTTTAAACAGCAAAGCCCTAGTGAGAATGTCCAATTTTGTTCAGGGCTTCTGCCCCCCGTGCCTCTTTCACACACTGGTAAAGTAGTTTGAAACTGTCATTTCAGTGGCGTCCCAGCAGCAGACCTGCTGTGATTGCTACTGCATTTCAGGGGTGGTGTGACGGGGGTAATGCTGCATGTTATTTCTAATATTCTTTGAAACAAAGGGGGTCTCATTTGCGCTGAAACTCGCTGCTCACAGATACTTAATGGAAGGTTTGATGTGTCAGTGAGATCCGAGGTAGGACGCCTGTCAAAACCAGTCCGGCTAATTTATTTTTGATTTATTTTCACCAACAACCCACGGGTGTATTATGCATTAACCTCCTCACTTTGCCTCATCATTTCAAATACCAGATGCTGCGCTTTACTCTTACTACGACCACTGGTACTTTGACAGAAAGCCACCTTAAAGTGTTTTTTCCAATCCTGTGGTGTTTCAACAATTCATTCAAGGAAATGGGGAACGGGAATCCAGGGCAGAATTCCATGGTCCTCTGGTGACCAGTGCATCGTCACTAACGTTGTCGCACGGAGTATTTTATATCATGAGTGATGACTGTTGTGATGTCATCTTAACGTCGTCTTAGTCGCTACGAAGACAAACTCAGTTCACACCTGCTGAGGCTCATTTTTCTCCTCGAGTCATGTGTGAAGAGTTTCTTTCGCCCCTGGAACTTAGATTTCAAAATCAAATTCTGGGTATTGGTCAGATCTCTTTTGAAAACGAGTCGTGTGACATTGATTTACCCAGGTCTTAACTTCACCAAAGGAGTAGAATATATAAATGAAATAACTGTAGAAAAACATGTCTAAACATGTATTTGTGTTTTTAGCGTCAATGGTTTTGTCATGTTCACCACATGTTAAAATTCTGCAGAATTGTGAGTTTCATTACTTAACTGCACATTAATTAAATTAAATGAATTATTTTTCAAGTTTCATGAGGCAATCTCGTCTTCGGCTGACAATCTTTTTTTTTCCCCACAATATTTTTCACCATATTTTCTCCAGGATGATTCATGTGAAACTGAAATAAGTTATCTGAGCCATGTTCCTCTGACAAAACAAAGCCAACCTACACGGAGCTCTAAGGTTTAAATAAACTACTTCCAGTGAAACTGCCGGAGAGATTGCATCATCAAATGAGGCCATTTGCTAATTTGCAATCTGCAGCTTCTGTACATCTGTGAGACAGAGATTTGCCTCTCGCTCAGGTGGCAGCTCCGTTGAATCTCTTGTCACGGAACGTAGTGATGAAACCAAGAAAATAACATCGCCAGAGGTGCCCAAGGTCGGAAAAGTCAAGGACAGGGACTGGAAACATGCAGAAGTGATGATCTTGATGCAAAACTTGAATTTTTTTTTTCATTTTTCCACACACAAAGTGGCACAAATCTACTTCCAAATCTACTTACATTCTTACTTTCAGGCATATACAGAAACCTTTCTTTTTCCTTTCTTGGCTTTGGAGCGTCCAAATAGCTGCTGTCCCAAACCTTTTGGACCCCAGATTTGTTTACCAGAACCACTAATCAGATTGTGATTGCGGGTTGGTTGTGGCAGATGTCTGTCACTGAGAGGGGTCTCCGCCATCGGTCACGAGATGAAAGCTTCAGGCGTCTCAGAGGACCAGGGGAAGAAAAGTAGTTGTCAGCGAGAAACTTCAAAGAGAAATGGCTTTCAAATTTCTTCCAAAACAATTTAAAAGTGTGAATAAGTAATTATTGTCATGAAATGTCACATTTTGTACAGCTGTAACATGCAGGAGAACTCTGAGAAACCAGAATATGCTCCTGACATGTCAGCTCAGAAAGTAAGTTGAAATGGGACGTGGCTTATTCCAGATTCCACAGTGAAAACCAGAACAATGAGTGCTGCACCGAGCAGAATTAACTCTGCATATCCATTAAGGTCCCGGGCTCTTGGCTGAGTGGAGAGAAAGAGGACCTCTTCAGGAAACGAGGGATTTGGAGGAGTCATTTGTCTCCTGCGGGGGATGAGAAAATGGCCTAATGTTTCAGTGAGGAGAGGAGAGGCAGCGAGACATGCAGGGAGACGTGGGGAGTACGGAGCTTGATCGGATCGTGCATTCACAAATGTGTGTGTGTGTGTGTGTGCGCATGTGCGCCGACTTTTTTTCCCCACACTGACCTGTCTGTAGCCAATCAGAAGAAAGGACCCCCATGGGGGGTGGACTGACATTCTTTCCAGCCAGTCCCATTTGCCTGTGGCCAGTTTCAATCATCAGTCAGTCGGACCTTGCCCCTCTTCACTTCACGTCCATCTTCCTGTTATTCCATTGTCTCCTAAACACCGAACATGGCCGATGTGCTACAAACACACCGTGGTCAGTCAATGCATCCGGGCGTTTGGTGTCTGGTGAGAACGTTCCTACTCGTGCTCCGTCTCTCTTCTGTTTGTCTGAGAAAAAAACAGTCTCACAAACCACAGCAGGTTTATTCATTCATTTTGGGACTGATTTAGCACCATAGGGGGGAAAAAAACCTATGGATGAAGAGGGACGGAGCTCAGGTCCACTATCCACATCCGTTGGTTTCATCCACGAGTCTCTGACTGCTCCTGCTCTGCATGGAGGATGGACGTCTAGCATGGGAGGATAAAATGGAGACAAATGGACCATAAAGAGACACAAAACAACTAACGTATTTGCCAGAGGGAAGTGAATGCAAAGGGAGGTCAGCTGCACTGCAGCTGATAAAGTGGATCTGTAATAATGTTGCTTTATGTTCCCTACAAGCTCCATTAAACACCTCTGTCTGGAACGAGGCCGTTTCACATCCTGTCAGCGAGAAAATGGAAGGAACATTAGGCTTTTG
The DNA here is from genome assembly GCA_901007665.1 of Aeoliscus strigatus. NCBI lineage: Eukaryota > Metazoa > Chordata > Actinopteri > Syngnathiformes > Centriscidae > Aeoliscus > Aeoliscus strigatus. The sequence goes on from CAAKHB010006816.1 coordinate 8,197, forward strand.
TTTTCAGTAGATATGAATTCACGAGGCACATGTCGCTTTCCCACTGTACAGTTCCAGCATGACTCAGCTTGTTTTTGCTTCTGTTGTTTTTTGGGGGGTTTTTTGCATTCGGGGATGAGGTACCAAGTACCTGGTGCTCGTTTTGGTACCCGCTCCCGGTGAGGAGCTGGGGTGTCCCGCAGCGAGACAGAACGCCACAAGCTTCGGGCGAGTGTCGCCTCTCCCTCGGTCTCTCTTCTCGCTTTCACCATCGCCAACACAAGTTCCGCGTAAAATGTCACGCAACCTCGCGCGGTTGTTGCCGTGGCGACCGCACTCACATCGATGAGGTGCTGAATTGTATTGGAGAACAACCTGTCTGGCGCCAAAGATGTCGACAGTATTGCCGGCAGTGCGTGTCGTGGCTCTACTGCTCAGGTTGTGTTTAATGTCTGGTGCTGTATTCTGTCCTGATCAACGCAGGTGTCAAATAACACAGTCGCAGTTTTCAAAGTAACTTGGTTTGTTTATTCTTGAAGTGAAGCGCTCAGATTCATGAAAGTGAAATGAGGCATTTCAATTTTACCAAAGTGAGATGGAACAAACATTTCATGACCAATGGCCCCTAGGGAGTGTCCCGTGTGTGTGTGTGTGTCTGTGCATGTGGAATTTCCTGTCAGTAATCTCTCTCCTCCAAATACACAGTAAGTGAGTGACTGGTCTGACATATGCTGGTTTGTAGCCAGTTGAGTTTACTCGGTGAGGTCTGAGAGCACGGAAGTGGGGATAACCAGTATTTTAATCACAAATAACATTAAATCTAAATTGGGTTTCAGGACCCCAGGACTCCCAGACATATGAAGAAGAGAGAGAAAAACCTGCCTGGTTCAGAAGAGGCAGGTGTGTAATAGAGAGTAGAAATGCACAGCAGTTGGAGAGGTTAAACTGATCAATCTGGGGGGGGGGATTGACTAATTGATACACAAAGAAGGGATAAGGAGATAAAGAAAGAAGAGGGAGGAAATGAGAAGATGAAATAGTGTGGGGAGGGGGCAAGAGCAGGAGCACCAGACAAAGAAAAAGGGGTGTAATAGTTCTTTGGAAGTCCCAGATAGCAGAGAGGAGCAGAGAAAAGACTGAGAGACATCGGGGAGCGTGGAGCTTTTAGACAGAGGAGACAAGAGAACAGGGCAAATCTAATACAATTAGAGGTGTGTGTGTGTGTGTGTGTGTGTGTGTGTGTGTGTATGTCTCCATCCCTCCCTCCAATTCTGTCCTCTTTGTCTCTTCTCTCACTCCAAAAAAAACCCCTCCATCCCCTCTTTATACTCTACCCTCCATCCATTTAATTTTTCTTCCTTTCCCTCCCACTCCAACTCTTGTCATCCATTTGGGCCGATGCCCCCTCCCTCACTCGTATTGTTTAGTTGCATTATTTTGTCAGGAGGAAAGCAAAATGTCAGCTGCATTTCCACATTTGCATTTGGTGCTTCAGACATTTAGCTGATGCACTTATCCATTTAGACGTCCTCTCAGCGTTGCAGTCGCACACGTTTCTTTTTTTTTTTTGAGATCAGACAAACTCCAAGCGGTAAGTAATGAATGCAGAGAGACAGTCAAAAAATGGGAAAAGAGGAAAAAGAAGGAGTTTTCTTCTTTATTTATTCACACTGGCGTCCTTGTGCAACAACATTGTCAGCATTTGCAGTCTCTTGTATATATATAATTGTGTGTGTAAAATGTTATAAACAAGTGGGTTTGGGCATATGAAAGCAAGTATGTTGTGTGACAGTTATCCTGCTAAAATTAACGTGTCATTCTTTTATAAATGGAAGTGACACGTAGTTTGATCCTGACAGAAAGCAAACGTGCATTCGCATTCAATTGAAAGAAGCATTCACTTAAATCATTGAGTAGCAATGACAGTTCAATTATTCGTCTCGGAAAATGTGCGCATCCACACTAAACAGCTGAAAACGCTGTAGTACATAGGCCAGGCCTGTAAGTGGCGCTGCAATGCTGCCACAGAAATACGCCAAAAAAAAACAGAGAAGAAGACACGGCGCGTGCGCATGAAACTCAATTTAAACAAACACATAGGGCCCCGTTTAGATGGTCTAAAGGTGAATCTAGTATGTAGTAAATCTCTGGGCGTGTCGGCGTGTCGCTAATTAAACGACGCAGAAAGCAAATGCGTCCCAAAAAAAAAAAAAATGTTATTGAAGATAGTATGTGTCACTAGATGGGGGCACTCTGCTGAGACACACACAGAGAAGGCACATATTACAGATGTATGATCACATGTACAGATGTATGATTACAGAGTATGATCACATTGTGAGAGGTTCTTCTCATTCGAATCTTTATCAGAACCCCGTCTTAATGGTCACTCGTTAACAGAGTCAGCACCTTCGGGAGCTCTGCGGCATCACGACAGCTGCTCTGTTATCTGATGGAAACAATATTCCACAGGTATCTAGTAAGATCTAGTAAGATCTTGATCTATGCGCCACACGCCGGGCGCTTTAGACCATCTAAACATGACCGAAACCAAAGGAGAAAACGACAGAGAGTACGAATGAACAATAAAATGTGACGTTGGTGTGGACTGACGCTCAGCAGCTTGTTGTTGTCGTCTGTTAGTACAAGCTGGTTAAGGGAGAGGAGAGGTGGGGCTATGGTGTCATCAGTTCTGGAGAGATGTGTTTGGGTTGTACACATGGAAACAGTGGTGTCCTCCCATGTGTTCACTGGGGGTCATGGTTTAATAAACGATAGTACTTGGGCTCCAAGACACTCGTTCGAAACGGCTGTGAAGAAAATATGTGGCTACACCGAAACCCAGAAGACTTGTGTGCAAATTTGGTGTTGGTGTATGGAGATGCATCGATGTGTCCCCTCCTTCCCCTGCAGGGGTTCTCTGGTACACTCCATCATCTCTGTTTGTCTCCGTGCAGCAGGTACCTGAGTGGGTGGAGTGAAACGCCTGCACCCGCTGCACTCTGACTACTGAAAGCCTTCCTCCTTGACCGCTGTCTCCTCCTCAGCTGTTGACCTCCATGTTTGTTTGCAACACACTTTCTCTCCTTTTGTTTGCATTTAGCATTTACCGCATTTGACTTTTATTAAATACAAGTTTGCATTTGGCGTCCAGCCTGCATCTCCCACTGATTCTTCAGGACATTAAAAACCCAGTGGTGACACCACTCTGGCAGGGGGACAGGAAAGTTGGAGATGTGCAAAAGGCCCCAGCGGTGGGGGGGACTGACTCCCAGACACCTCCTCTGGCTTCTTAGCATCTTGCTAGCAGCTAGAATTAGTGTCAAGCTAGACAGATGATGTGACATCGGTGGCCGAGGTGACAGCATTTTAGGAAAACCTGACTCTAGATAAGAAGTGAGTCTTTCAGTTTGACCGTGCCAAGGAGAGAGTTGTAGAGTGGTGTTGAACGAAGCGGTGTTGAAACAGAACTGTTAAGTTATAGTTATATGTGCATATAGTTATTTGTCATGTTTGATAGTTTGTTGCTCATCTCCTGTTTGCTCCCGTTGAGGGTCAACGGGCAAATGTCAGGGTACATCCTGGACGAGTCGCCAGTTCATTGCATGGCTAATGTGTGAGGACAGTCAAACATTCACATTCACAGGCACCCGTTTGATATAATAAACTACAAGGGGGGTGGATTCCCACACACACACACACACACCCTCCAACCCCGTAGTGGTGCAGTCCATAGTGTGGGGATTTAATCTCGTAGTGTGTGTCTTCCTTTCACGCCTTTCCCTCATCTTTCATCAGACCAGTCTTCCTTCATATCTTACATTCGCGTTACACCTCCGATGGAGTCTCTACAACGTTCTTAGACGTCACGGGGATGAAGTCTCGTCACAGCAGAGTCACATCCAGGCATAATAATCTGCAGCAAAGCAGCTAATGAGCTTACGTGACTGCAACATGACGTCAGCAGAGAACTTTTTCGCTGTTTGATGCTTCAAGGCTCAACGTGTCCGTCTCACTGAAAATCAAGACATTATTTCTACCATTCATCATCATAATATCCCTGATTTAATCACTTTCCCAGTACTCTTCTCCCTATTGGAGAGAAAGAGGGAGAGTGTTTCAGGACAATGCTTTAAAAATATTCAGGATGACGACATGATTTTGAATGGCAGGGGGTTCATAGATGGTAAATCCACACAAACTCACTTGGTCTTCCCTGGATAGAAGAGTTCATACCATGTCATGTTATATATATTATTGGTGCACAAATAGACACAGACTTCATTTATCTCCATGTGAGGAGATTTACTTTACTTCTGACGAACAGTCATTTGGTGAAAAGCAAAAGTAAGATGCTATGTTGTCTTTAATCCTGGGGTGTGTAAAGATGGTGTGACGATCTGAATTTGATTCTGTGAGATACGGATGTGTTATTGTGGGGATATTCACAGTTAATGGTGTTGACTCTGACCTGATTGGCCGTCTTTCTGTAGGCGGGGCTTAAAGAGACTGAATAAAAAGCCTTGAAAGCAGAGTTTGCAGCACTTCATATGTAAACATGTTGTCGCAGCCGTGCAGAATTTAAGAACTCAGATATTCACATACTGCGGATCACAATGTTAAAAAGCAAACTCAGTTACAATAAAAATGTTCTTACCAAGAGAGAACTTGGTTTACAAATGTCTCCCAGGAAGTAGGAGTGGGAAGTTGGCTCATGCTCACTAATGATTCGTCTTAAGTCGTATAAATCACACAACAGTTCAGTGTTTGGTTAAAGCCTGAGGTAATTACTCTGTCTAACAAATTGATCTGATGATAACACACACACACACACACACACACACACACTCTCTTCTCTCTGTGTCAACTGTGTTGCATCCAAATAAATGAGCTGATGCCTAATAGTCTGGCTGTAATTAACATTGTCATAGCGATAACAGCCATTTATCCATGAGTACACACACACACACACACACACACACACTCAGACACACAGCCCAGAACCTTGTGTGCCTCCCTCCCCTCCTTTCATTCAGTGTTTCCTGACATCTGGATCTTCCATGTGACTCAATGAGACGATGATGATCGTCACCAATGACTGCTGGTACAGTCGATGTCTGCAAATGCATTTACTGGATCGACACAGTTCTCTCCCCATTGGATTCACAGCGATAAACACCTAAACAACAGGAATCTATCCAGTATTAAAAGAGGAAACGGGTCTCAGCACAGCGTCAGCGTGTGTCTGAGGTGGAGGAGGCTGGAGATGCAGCTGTGCCAGGTGTTGGTCGACTAGTTTAGTTCTTCTGACATTAAAGCCAATGTATCAACACAAACACGCGGTTCCATGTCGTTCACTGTTCTGTAAGGTCTCCTTCTCAGTATTTGCATTTTTCCAGACACTCAGGTGTGCGTTCATAGACTTGTGGGTAAGTTGTGTGCGATCTACACATGTTTGCACATTATAAATCCGCTTTCTTCTGGAAAAAAAAAGAAACGTTCTGCTGTATCACCTCATGCTTCAAAATCAGAAATCAGAATCAGAAAGACTCTTGATCAGGGAGGGAAATGTTTTAGTAAGGAAAGACTCCCCCCAAAGGAAACCTCAGGAAGAGATTGAAAAGAGGAGGGGTCGCTCCTCAAGGACCACCACAATGGCAAAAGACCTCACAGATAGAGACAAAAGATGACAAGAATGACAACGTTTTTATACAAAGTGCATGTGTAGCAAAATTGACGACACCCTGGGGGGGTTTGCCATGTTCTACCTGCACCATACCGTGGCGAGAGAGCGATCAGCCCACATATTTGTTCTTGTCTATTATTTGTATCTGATAGACCCTCTGCTGTTCACCACCGCCGTCACAACGAATCATGTTATGTGAGCACAGGACGATAAGGACAAAGTACAATGAATGTGTTAACCCAGGCACAAAACTGGAACCGGAGCGGTACCACACCCAACATCCCATTTGAACACATCTCCACATGAACTGATTTCACTGGTGCATTAATACGACAGAACGCAATAAACAATGTACATGCATGACCTGGGATCTGTTGTCTGACCTTTGGCTGCGATGGGCTCAGAGGACATGGAGGTCATAAGCTCAGACTCAGTCACGCTCACTGGACACTAATGACCCATCTTTTTTTTTTTTTTTTAAATCTAACTTCTACATTTGTACTTGTATTTTACTTTCTGATGAAAAGTGTTTTTCCATAAACTGTGAAAGTCTAATAGACACCTTTCTACAGTCATGTACGCCCCAAACATCTCGATGAAATGACACCATTTGAATATGTGAAATGAATGACGTGGAATGCCTCGATATAACAGGAGATGTTTGTTCCCCAAGGAGACACTGTTTGCATTATCATACAGACACTGGTGAAAAGGTCACTGTAGCTGCAAAGGAAGTCGTATATGTTCCACGCAATTTCCCCCAAATGAGAAACGTTTTACAGCGCGCGTGCGTGTGTGTGTGTGTTTGTGTTTGTGTCCCCTTTATTGGAAACACAGCCACAGATTAGATTCACTGCTTCTATTTTGTCTCGGAGATATTCATGTGTTTGGACGAAGAAGAAAAAGTCGTGAGTGAGAGATGGAAAATGAAAAAAGGCAGCGCCAGAAAGACAGAGACAGAACTGCTGGCGTGTGGTTATTATAAGTCACAAGTTTGAATTGAATTTATGCCAGAGAGCAAAGTTTGTCTCTTTTGCTCTGTGTGTGTAGTGGGTGTCCTGTGACGGGCGGCCTCTAGCTGCCTCTTTTAAAATTGCACACACTTTGGGGGCAAACGTGCACACATGCATGTGGGTAGTCAGCTGCAGCGATCCCCAAACGTCTCCTCTCCTCTCCTCTCATCCCACCTTTCTCTGACATCACACACACACACACATGTGCTAAGGTGGATTCGGGAACCCAGTGTACGTGAACCGGAAAAAAAAAAAAACAACATTCATACGTACTTGACACGCAAGACCTCACTACACACACACACACACACACACACACAAACCTCCTCTGTGCTTATCTCTGTGCAGGACTGAGCAGCTTTTGAAAGCGGTAGGGAGCCCGTTGTTTGATGAGACACTTAATAATCCCCTTGGACAGGCATGAAATTCTTTCCTTTTCCCTCTCTGTCGCTCTTCCAGCCTCCGTCACTTTTGCTCCAATGTTCCTCCTCCCGCTGTGTTTCTCACATTCTCTATTTTTGTAATTTCGTTTTTGCTTTGTTTCATTTTGTTTTTTTCGTTGGGCATCACTCAGCCCTTTGCATCGTACCAACAAGCGCACAGCGGTAGGTGTGTCTGGGAACCGGCAACCGCCGAACAAAGGTTGATGAAGATCAATCGATTTCGTAAAGAAATGCAGACTCAGCAAGTGAAGCGTTACTCAAAAAACAAAAAAGAAAAAAAGATGAAAGGAAATCATCTCATTATTGGGAAGGCGTCAGCGTGTGAAGGCGCAGACAATCTTGGACACATGGTGTGAGACTTGTGATGATTTATCAGTGTCGCCGAGGTCGTTAATGGCAACAATCTGACCCGAGTCTAACTTCAGATATACACGCAAGTAAGTTAAGTAGGGTGAGTGATGGGATGTGTGTGTGTGTGTGTGTGTGTGTGTGTGTGTGTGTGTGTGTGTGTGTGTGTGTGTGTGAGTGAGAGGTCATTTAACAGCAGCCTGTCTGTGTTTTCTGGTGATATAATGAAGATAATAGTATGACACAGTGTGTGTAATAGCACTGCACCATGGCACACCACACACGTTAGTGTCAACACGTCTGTGGCCTTCAGATTCAAGGATTTGATTAACTAAACGTTTTCTTTTTTTTTTTTAATTCACTAAATTGCCCGTGAACAACAAAGACTGTCATTTACTTAGTTGCTTCTCAGTAAACCACAGAAATGAACATGTTATAATCCAGAATGTCAACGTGTGGATGTCCTACTTCAACTGGGTAATGTAGTCATTACACTTACACCGTCATACATCAGAAACACCCTTCTTTCTCTGGCCGTCCACTGAAATGCCTTCTGAACATTACGCCTCCGCTCTTAGACCTGTGATTCAGGTGGAAGGAAATAGAATAATTCCAGCGACATAACGCCGGCAGTGTGAGGAGGAAGACAGGCCGGCTTGTAAGGGTGTTTTGCAGAAGCCCTGAGAGACAAGTAAAGGATAAAAATGACCTGACAGAATAGTTTTCCACCTGTTTTCAAAGGAGAAAACTAACAAAGAATTTTATTTTATTTTTCTTGTTATGTCATGAATACGGGAGAGAAAACAGTACAGATCACACGTTTCCCTCACATGCCTGCAGAGCTTCTTTAGTTTTCAGGATCACTCTGCATCGCCTGACACCTTTCAATTTCTTGGTTATTATCATTTTACAAAATGTCTTTGCCTCTTGTTATTCTCTTTAGCCTGAAGTGGCGCATATGTAAATATGATGTTATCTATGGTACTTTCATGGCTTTCGAGGGACTACTGCCTTGGGACATACACACACACACAAACACAGACTTTTAAACATATGGGCAGTCAACGTGAACACACTCTTTGTGAAATGGACACCCATCGCCAATCTCTGCCCTATTTGCCTCGTTCCTCTTTGATTTCGATCCCATCATCTGCTCCCGTTTCCCTAAAGGCAAAAAAAAAAAAATCTAAATTCCTTGTATTAGTATTTTAATTTGACCTTCATTGTCCTTTACTGTTGTAATGTTTCATCTTTTCCATGCTTTTAATCCTGTTTACCCACACGCTGTCCTACTCACCTGTTGGTCACCTTTGACCTGGGTCGTCTGTGGTCGTGGTTGTGATGCTGTGTTGTGTAGGTCTGGTACACACCTCAGTTTCAGGATGAGAGGAAAGAGTTAAACTAAGAATTACAGATTAAGAACAAGACTGTGTGTGTGTGTGTCTGGGTGGAGACAGGGAGATCTCATTAACAAAAGGTCACACGGTGGTGTGTGGCGGAGCCAGACTGGACATGAGCAACTTGTTACCGGTCACATGCGCTAAAAGCTTTAAGTGTGTGTGTGTGTGTGTGTGTGTGTGTGTGTGTGTGTTAGTGCTCACATCTAATTATGTGTGTATGAGTCATTTATGTTTGTGCAAGAGTGTACGTGCACCCTAATGTGCGATTTATGCTTGTTTTCTATTTGCATGCTTGTGTGTTTGCGTGTTGTTCTTGTCCACATGTCAGCTGAAGTAAAAGACTAAAGGTAAATAATAAGATCCGGTGAGTCCCAACGCAGACTTGATCTCTACCTACATTCTACGACTTTATACTGTCAAATCCTATTTCTAGCCATGTGAGTGGCGTGGCCCAGACTGACACCCTGTAATAAGTCCTACGTGTGAGTTGGTGGTGATAAATGCCCCCTTGAAAACTCAATGCCATAATCAAGATGGATGCCGGCTTATTTGTGCTATTTTCCATATTTTTTTTAAGATCAAATCACACAAAAACATGCTGATTACAATAATCTAAAGTTTCTAATCACCCTTTCCCCTCCAGCAGGTTTTGATCTCCCTCTCCTATTCTTCTTGTATTAAAGCTATGAGCACTCAGACTGCGTGTCGTGGCGACGCACTCGAGCCCAGATCGCACTTCTGTGGAGGACTGTAAGTGTCGGTTGGTATAATGACCCAGAGCTTCAAGAGGTTCTCGTCTTGATCTCTCTCTGTAGGACACGGAGGTGGTGAACACAGCCATCCTCACAGGTCGCCGCGTGGCAGTGCCTATTAAACTGGTCACTGTGGGAGTGGACGGACAGGTGAGGGAGGTGGATGACGCCGTCGCCTGCAGCTCTACGGATGTGGATGTGGTCAAGGTGAGTGTACACACAGTTTTTACAGCTAGCTAGACTTTGACGCAAAGTTTCATGTGATTGTGTCGTTGTATATCATCCCTATGTACACAGCACATACACGTCGGTGCTGTATGAGCGTCCGTACTTTACCGACCTGTATGTACGGTAAAAAAGACTGAAAAACGTGTGCCAAACTAGTAAATCATGTCTCAGATGATTGGTCATGTCTAAAGTCATGGTCAGACAGGTTTGTGAGGATGTGAGCTTCTGGAAACAAATAAAAGACACATGTATGATGGTGAACTGGGACTGTTTTACCAGCAGATGATTTGGGATCTGAACAGGTTTGTTGCTTTATAATTCCCTTTGAGCTGCACAGCGTCATGACACATCGATTGTAGTATGAAGGCTGTTTTTTTTTTATTCTGACTTTGTGTCTTACTGATATGGAAACGGATCAAAACAACTGATATGAAAGCGTGAAATCTGGTGAAAGGCTGGATTTACAGTCACACAGATGGTTTAATGTGTGATTGATGGAATGCAGCCACAGCACAGGTACGGCCCTGATCATTGTTTAGAGAATCACTAATTTGAAGGCTTGGCAGGAAATCTGCATAAATCGTTGTTGTTGTTCTTTTTAAAATTTTTGACGGTTAAAAAGTGCAGCGCTATTGTTCCTTACATTCTGCAAACTGTTTCCCTCCCCTGGTACATTACATCCACGTGTAGATCAATGAAAGTCATTTGCAGAAATTCTTAGAGTATAGCATATTTGCTGATGCGCGTCGTCGCCGGTCATCAGCGCCAGCGTTGGGGAACACTTGAGCCACTCTGCCTCACCTACTTACAAATAAAAGTGTTGTTTTAATTAATAAAGCAGACAGACTCTCAATATACTTTAACGGAAACAAGCCGATGCCAAGGAAAAGATTGATTCCTCCTGTGCTACCTTCCTAACACCCCTGGGTCTTGAAATGAAATGCACCCTCACTGTGACAGTTTCAATATTAAGCCAATTTCCCGGTACAAGCCGACAGGAGTGGTGCTGTTTAAAAACGATCAATAATGATGGAAAAGGAAGAAATCATTCAGATTGTTGTTAGTACCCTGTGTGAGTGTGCTGTTGGTAGGAAAGGGATCTGAAAGTGTTTTAAAGAAGCCTTACGTCTCAGTACATCCTTTCTTCACATTAGATTGTTGTTGTACCAAAACCTAAATTATGCAGTGAAGATATAGAAGTAAACGACTATGCAAAGAGTTTCCGAGTATCTGTGGTCATGGTTAACACTGGTTTTTGCAAATAAAGCCACTTTTATGCAAGATTTTACTGCAACATTTGTGCACAGACAGAGACATCATCACGTCTTCCCAGTATGTGCTGTGACACTGGACGTGTGCTGTTGGCAGCCGTCTGACATGCAGCACGTGTAATGACAGGAAATGCTCTGGCATCGATGTTGTTGTTGTTGTTACTTAGAATGTCTTTATCTTCTTTTTTTTCTGTCTTAATCTCATGGTGAAAACCTCAGATGTTGTTGTTTGTCGTCTCCTCAGCATTCATTAGGTAAACGTTGGCGTTGCCACTTCATTGCAAGGTCCAGATTCCATTCACACCATTCCCTGTTACATCTACGGGCAGTTTACTGTAACCAGATGACCTTTTGGAGGTGGGAGGAAGCCGGAGTATCCGGAGAGAACACACACAGACACAGGGACGTATACATTTGAGGCACAATGGGGGGATAAGTTATTAAAGCTGATTTGGACCCATCACTCTGCCTCCGTTCCTTGTACACATTGGTGAGGCAAACACACATCTCCGTCATGAAATGCCGCAGAAATCCCCCCCGCTCCAAACTGCTGCCTTATGGGGCACCGGCTGTAAATAATTACTTACAGTTCATGTGTAACGTAAATGTGGCATCTTGCTGACACGAATGACGTAACATTAAAGTTGAAGGGCTGCGGTGTCTCAGAGAGATAACAGCGGGGGCCTGAGGCGATAACACGAGATGCATGGAGACAAAGGAGCGAGGAGCTTTGATGCGGAACATTCTGTACGGCACTGAACGCAGTCAGCGGGAGCTCTGCTGGTCATGTGTGGCTCAAGCACTCGTGGTGCTCAGGTAGCCACCGTTACACATTCATTAGGTATTAGAATGAATTGCTTAGGTTGGTTATTCACTGTTAGACCCCCCCCTCTGATCCCAGCCCACCAAGGACTTCATTTTGTGTCAGTTTGATGATGAAAACATATGAGGACCAGCATTGTAGACAGAGTTACACAGATGCAGCTCAGCACCAGAGGCCCAGAGCAGAGAAGGCAAGGGGGGGCAGACCTCCAGCGCGGGTTCTGGCTCTGGACTGAACCAGCGACACACCGGACTGACACCAACCATCTGATAGGAGGAGGACACCATTTAACTCACCAAACACACACCGGCTGCCGGGACAGATGCCTGAAGTACAGAGCTGGTACAAGCACACGTTTGCTCCTTTCCTACACGCCATCTAATTTCTAGTTCACCTCAGAAATACATTTGCGTGTTAATAAAAGTCCCACATCTTTGAGTGGTAAATTCTCCCAATTACCGACACGTATGGATCAGACCCTTGACGGTGCATTGATTTTCCACTCAGTTACACTTCAGCTAAAAAAACGCCCACTTTACATTCAGTCTGAGTACAACTTCAAGAACTCTGGCTCCTCTTATCAACACCTCTTTGTTTCACTCCAAATCTCCTGCTTTCATATGGGAAATACATGACAAGCATTCACAGGGACGGAGCCACTTTTAGTTTGGAGTTAGTTTGTGATGAAATACCACGATTATGATTATGTTTCAATTTGTACTTTCATTTGTAGTCAACATAGCACGGAGAGTACTGCGTCTACTGAGGGCGTTCTTAGAAAACAAAACAAGTGTCGACCGAACATGAGTCTGCCTGCTGTCGATACTGTATTCACCGTGGTGTCATTACAACACATGGACACCAAATTAGCAAATTGAGCAACTTACAACAACTGGGTTATATGAGTTATATGAGTCAGTTTTAGTGATATAAATATGTATCCAGGTGGTTGTTTCTGTCAGGGAGTCCGTATGACGCCAACCCCCACCACGACCACCACGACCACCACGCCCTGAACTGTGGCTCTCTGGCCTCAGAGCACGTCTGCCTCCTTTGGCAAAACTCCCGTACTTTACTGAAGAGAGTGTGTGAGCAGCAGCAACTTGAGAAGAAGGTGAGACTAAAGTTGAGAAAGAAGTTATTTGTCCAACAAAGAGTCCTTCTGCTGATATGACGTGATAGTGAGTCTCTGCTGTGTGATTCCTTATTGGTGAAACCATCCTTAACTAATTAGCTTCACAGGACGCTCCATGTTCCTCATTTTAATGCAGAGATAAGCTCCTCTTCCCACTCTGAATTGTGTCTAATATTTGAACTTTATTTCTTATAAAGTGTCAACCTGATCCACACAATGTTACAAACGTATTGTTTTTTGGTCTCATTACCTACCTTGGCTCTAATACCTATGGAGGACGGAAAACGGAATAAATATAAATAAATACAGAAATGAGTAAATCATTAAATGAATAAATATGTACATGTTGACATAAATGAATGAATAGGTCTGTAAATTCTGAAGTCAGTGAATAAATAAATATCTGTTTGGTGTTTAAAAACATTACAGGCAATACAGGACATGAACATATGCAGTCGTTACATCGAACAGCTTCGTTTTACAGGCGTGATCACACAAACGTCATGAAATAGTCACCTCCTCTGCAGCTTACAAAGTCTGTATTTCACCTGCTTACAATAGCTATAACAAATAACGCAATAAATAACAATAATAAATCATACAATAAATAACAATAATAAATCATACAATAAATAACAATAATAAGAAGATTAAACGTTGAGTTCACATTCCGTTTTTTTCCAAAGTTTTTTTTTGTTTTGGTTTTTTTTGTGCGTCCCGTTTCGGTGCCCGGCTAACGAACAAATGAAACACCAGATGAAATGACTCGCTGCAGAGCGACCGCTTTGCATTTCACTTGATGCACTTCTCCGTTGTGCTCATCTATCCTTGACAACAACATAAGCAGCAGCGATGTACTACATAGATAATAACCCGTCCTCCTCTCTCTTTTACGCCCCCCTCTCCCTGTTCTCTCGTTCTCTGTCGGGGTAAACTCGTTACGTTCCCGGAGACGCTGTCGTCCATGTGCAAGCGCTATTGTTGACACAGCAGTATGTGCGGGTCAGTGGTGGCAGAGCGAGTAGGGGACGAATAGCGGACGAGCACACGCATCCACACAAATGAGTGCCATCGTCTCGACCTCACGCAGGCCTTTTTTGTGCCAAAGCAAGGAGGTGAGGGGAGGAACGAGGAGGATGAGGACTGTCAGGGTGATGACGAATAGATTGATGAGAAGGAGAGGAGAGGTGAAACAAAGGACACATGGTTTGTTTTTTGTTGTTGTTGCGAGGATGCTTTGTCATTTTCGGCAGTTCTTAACATGCTGATCTTAGTATTCACTTGTCTGATAAGCTTATTTTTGAACCTTCCTTCGTGTTCCTCTCTGAAATTCAGTCTGCTGTTAAAAAAAAAAAAAAAAATTGCCTTTTGTACACTGTTGATGTGTCGGGTCATGGAAGTGAAGTTTTGTGTGAAACTCAGTGCAGACATATGTCATCAGGGGAATACACCCGACACACACACACACACACACACACACACACACACACACACACACACACACACACACACACACACTGGATATGAACATTAATTTGCCCTAATGGAAACTGCATTAGTAAATCCATCGTTTATGTTGAATTTGACAAAGAGGATGATGCAGATGAACGTGTATGTGTGTGTTGTGTGTGTTGTGTGTGTGTGCGTGTGTGTGTGGTGCACATGTGTTTAAGAGTGATTCACAGTGTTTATGTTTCTGCGTGTGTAAAGACGGACACAAAGCCGATTGAGAATTGATCTGCTGTTTAATAGACCAGTCACACATTTTGACACGGGTCTGTGTGACCCGAAGCGTGCGCACACATGCACACACACACACTCTGTGTCCTTGAGAGACACATGTTGTTCTATGTTGTTGTTTTTTTGTGTTTTTTTCTTAATCATCATTTCATATATCATGTATTTTTATTCTCTTATCATCATTTCATACGTGATATATGAGACTGTAAAATACCGTTTGAGTGGAACGTGTGAAGTGATGAACAGGCTCTGGAGGTAAAACTCTCCATCATCTGTCGGGGCTTACAATGGGGTCTCAACTGGTCATAATGGTCATAGTTCCTCACTGGCCCCATCTCCCCCTCCCTCAGTCTACTTACCTCTGTCTTATCTCTGTCAGTCTCCCTGACCACCTGAGGGCCCCACAAACTAGACACGGTTTTAAGCAAAGCTGAAAAACATATGTATATTTTTAGTATAGAAGTATTTTTGCTAAATGTATTATTTGTTCTCCTTTTAATTATTTATTGACCTTTTTGACCTAATTGTTTTTTCCTGCTGTTGCACTTTGAGATTGTTGAAATGCTGACATGAATTGTTGTTGTTGTTGTTGTTTTGTTCAATCAATTTGAACTTCTACTTCTTTTACTCCATATCATGAAAGAATCCAGAATCTTCAAGAAACGGTGTCTGCACAGTGTGCTGATGTGAACATCGGCAGGTTGTTTTAAAGTAACTCAGCGGGGGATAGAGGTGTCCAGGTTCACTATCAGGACTGATGAGGAGGACTAAAGAATGTCTAATTAAAATGAAGTGACAAAAACAGCAGGAGAGAAACTGGACAAAGGTACCTGCTCGGTGCCTTTGGGTCATCTGAAAGCCTAGAGAGGAAATGAAAGGGAAAGTGGATTATCGATAGGTCTCTCTCTCTCTCTCTCTCTCTCTCTCTCTCTCTCTCTCTCTCTCTCTCTCTCTCTCTCTCGCTCTCTCTCTCGCTGTCGCTCTCTCACTCACACTGGCACTTGCACACAAACACACACACAGTTTTCCATTTAGCAGTAACAGGCTTAGGAAATAGCCTGCGATTTGAAGAGCACAACATCAGACCGGACCATTAGCAACACCCAAAGACATACGTCTGTGACCTTGAGGGGAAAAACTACAACTATTTTTTAGACCTCCAGTCATTCAATTCTCAGAGAAAGAGATTTTGCTGTTAAATGTGGAAAACCATGAATGTCCCCCGGTGCGCCCCCATAAAATGATCAACAGGTTACAAAACGGCTGCAGACTTGAATTGACCAGATTATCTATGTTCATATTCCAACACATTTTTTTTCCAACGTCATTTAGCTTTTGCATGTTTTCTAATGGACTTCACATCAAGTTAACCCTTTGGGCTGAGAGTCCCTCAGCTGAACGATTTGGAGAAGTCAAACTTTGCAGAGATGATGTTAAAAGGGTTTGAGGTTTAGAACTGCAGATGCATCGTTCTGATATAAATATACTGATATTTATTCATGTGAACAAATCTCACAAGTGCTCCCTTCCCTATGACACCAGAAGTATGAAATTAGATGACATTTCGTTTATCAGTGAAATCCTTCTAGCCAGCAAACATATGATACATAAATACGTTTCATCCAGAACTGTCGTTTAAATATTATAAGATGTTGACTGTTCCTGTAAGAAATGGGAGAAAAACACAAGTTA
>CAAKHB010006819.1:0-10728 GCA_901007665.1 Aeoliscus strigatus
GGGGTGTGAGCCCAAGGTACTTTAATAGGATCCAAAACGCAGGAGAATTCACACGGTGAAACAGGATGCGCCGATAGACAGTTTATTGCACAAGCAGGTAATAAACAAACGAGAGAAAACAACAACGCAAAATCAGCCGATAAACAGAAAATCACTGCACCGTGGCGAGCGGGCAGGAGACAAACGACGCGGAAAGAAAACGAAGCCACTAGGGCAGGAAGAAAACACGAAAACAGAAATTGCTCCACAAAAATGGGAGAGTCGAAAACAGAAAGCGCACCTAAAGGCGGGATGAATAAACGAGAACGAGAATAATCGGAATACAGGTAACAAACGCGGGAGAAAATGGCTGGAGAGTAAGGCATGGGAGCACAAGCAATCTGG
Source organism: Aeoliscus strigatus (assembly GCA_901007665.1). Taxonomy (NCBI): domain Eukaryota; kingdom Metazoa; phylum Chordata; class Actinopteri; order Syngnathiformes; family Centriscidae; genus Aeoliscus; species Aeoliscus strigatus. The sequence continues at coordinate 385 of CAAKHB010006819.1, forward strand.
CAGTGGGGTGGAGCCAGAGTGCATCTTAAGAGCAGGAGCAATCAGTGCACTGATCAGGATCAGGTGCACTGATTGCTCCTCAATCAGTCTGGCCACACCTCCACTGCCACACAGAGGGAAGAGAAAACAAAACTGACAACCATGACAGCCAGTTGTCTAAGAAGCCCACATCATTATCGGGACACCACCTCGAAAGCCAGCGACGGAGTGAAGATGTGCGGCTAAACGTATCATCACTCCTTCTATTTGGCAGGGGACCAGAGAAAATTACGGTGTACGACATTGTTTTGGCTAGATCACACACCGATTTAACACTTTGGTGACCTTCGATTGGAGTAACCGGATGTCGTTACGGCCGACGTGAATGACAATCTTACTATATTTATTAGCCTTATTAGCCACATAGTTGTGCATCCTGGCAATGTTCAGGGAGGACTGTATCCACTGGAGTGGCGATGTAGGCTACTATTATTTATTTTCGTAGCCAGCTAGCGGACTTACGCCCTGGTGAAATTGCCACTCTGGGTGACCAATAGCAAACTTTGCATCACTACGTTTAGAGCCATTCATGGAAATCATCCTCTAGAGGTTGGTTCTCCGGTTCACAAACATATTATTGTTTGTTTTGAGGCTCTATTTTCTTATGTATAGAAGTGTTCATAGACAGACGTGTTCATGTACAGAAGTGTTCATAGAGATAAATCTTAAATTAATGGTTTGTATTACAAAAAGTGAATATATTTACGCATAAAAAGAAGTTTTACACCATAAATAGTAGGATCAAATTCTGATATAATTTAGTAACTGAATGGTAATAGTTAATGGTAATAATTCATTTGTTTCTATCAAAATACCATTTATTCCTTTTGACAATGGTGATAGCCAGTTCATTTGTTTATATCAAATGCCCCTGTATTCAATTGGATTCATGAAAGATTTGGTTATATGACATGACAAGTTAAATAGAAAAGTCAGTGGTTTAAGATTTGAGAGTAATTTCTTGCATTCTGCACTATGGGTAGTTTGGTTTTTGATTCAGAGCAGATCACATTCTGAACTGTGGTGACAGTTAGCTGCTCAGGATTCCAAGACTGTGGATGGTTCTTACGAACCGGTGTGGCCAGACGATGAGCCAGGATTCCCCTACAGAACACGAACTGACTTAACTTTTCAAATCAGGATACCAGATAAGAACCAATAGCCTAACTGGGTAGCAGCAGTTGAGAGTGTGCACACTGAAATTAGAGGCATTCATTCAACCTTACACGGAACTTTCACACACACACACACACACACACACACACACACACACACACATTCTTTATTTTGTTCTCTTTTGGGAAAGAGCTCTGGGGTGCTTTAATTTCATATTATTGTTAGCACTTACAGTGTTTTGTTGTACGTAGATGCAAAAGTTATCAGCTGTTAAATTGGATCCAACTCTCCCTAGTCATTCTTATGCTAGACATTTACTCATATACCAGCTCCTCAGACCTAGCTGATGTGGTTGTTTCTTAATAATAGTAGTCTTAGTAATAGCACAAACGCTACACTAAATTGAAACATCTTGCAGTCATGATACCATGACTCACTATTGTTTCCTTGACCAAAGTGTTGTCCTTGCAAAAAGGGAGAAGCAAAAGAAAATGAAGGAACAAGAAGAGAGAGGAAGAATTTAAGACTCAATGGCAGCGGTGAGTGAGAGGTGACTGATAAAAGGCGGTCTGTTTTGAAAACTTGTGGAAAACCCTGTTCTTATGCTCTCCCTCTCTGCTTTTTCTCTAGTACTTGCTCGCCCTGCTTTCACCCCCAGCCTTTCCCCTCCCCCTCCCCCCCTCCTCCTCCTCCTCCTTTCTCCTGGATCCCCCCTCCCTGGGAAAACAGGGACAACAAATTAGCTTTCTTTTCTCGACAGGGACGGGGAGGAGGACACTTGGACAGCCCTCAGAGTGTCCGCGTGGAGTTCCCATGGACCCTTCTTGCCCCTTCCCCTTTCAGCCAGTGAGGAAGCAGTCATTGTGCCAGCACCTGTCTCTGAGGAAATTGGTAAAAGTGATGGCTTTTTTAGCCATCTCCATGACAACCAGGAAAAAAGAGCTAGGCCAGCTAGCAGGGACTGGAGAAGAGACCGGCGGGTTGAGTAAGATCAGAGGGAACGGGAGTTAAGGGGCTTGACAATGAAGTAGTAGTTGCATTGCTTTGGCTTTGCCAGCGAGCTACAGTGTGCATAGCTATAATGTGTCTGCAAATTCAAAACTTGTAAGTAGCAGTCACTGTCTACCAGCCATCTCTGTCGTTCCCCCTCCCCCGTCTTTATTGTGGGTGACATTGTGACACCACCAGTGAAGTTGGGCAGAAGTTTGAATAGGCTGAAAGCCATAAGGTCAGTCACATCATGTCCACAGAAGCACCCCCTTTCTGATAAGCAACTTTCATCCTAACTGACAGATGGATGCCAAAAGAAAATGATCCACAGGGTAAAGGACAGCTGAAGTTTAATCACCAACTAGGATTATGGCCAATCTATTTAAAATAAGGTAAAGGGAAGGTTATATGAGTAGCTTAATAACAGTTTTATTCATGTGGTGGTTTCTCTTATCAGCTCTCCGATTAAATGTTAGTGTAGAGACAGACCTCATGATTGCTTTTTTCTTCTTGAAATAAAAGCAACCTTAAGTGTTGAACCACAAGAATGAACCTTCACATAGGTTCAGGAGGTTTTTGAGAAGACTGGATTGACAATACTCTTCGAAAACATATTTGGACCAAACTGGTGACATTTCAGGACGCACACACAGTACGCAATGCCTATAAATCCCAGACTTGGAATATGAACATTGTTCAAAGGTCTTCATTCAACTGTGTCGAAATAATGGCCATTTTAAACTGTGTGAGTGAGTAGCAATCACTGCTTTCTTTACACCAGCAGATGGGGCTCACTCACTGGCTGTTGCAAACCTTTCATGTATTCAGTCGCCAAGCTTCTTTGCACGTCTATTAATCATTCCATCCAGGGTTCCCAGTTATGATTAAAGGCCTCAAATGATGAAAGGAATTGGAGATCATTCAATTCCAGTCGTCCCATTTCAGCAAAAATGTGTAACATGAAATACATGATTATATATACTGTATATATCATAATTTATGTTTTTCCGATATCAAACCCTTTATCTTTAGTACAAGAATTAATGTAAGCTCACTGAAGGCATGCATAACTCCACTGCTAAATCAGAAATTAGTTCTTCATAACCCACTTGAATATCCACATGAGGTTAAAGTTTCTTCTCATCTTTATGAATTGAACCACATGGGAGATTTGTGTGCCTGTGGTGTGTCTGTGTGTCTTTTGAATAACCACATTTGATGATATGATGAGAAACACATTTTTCACACAAAGCAGCTGCATAATCAGGATGACAGGGAATTTTCTGAGGGATTAGCAAAGTTCTTGTCTGTGAGTTGTTGAAGACCAAGGAGTTACACTGGTGATGTTGAATCCTGTGCATGTGTTTAAGATAAGATATACAAAAGTGTTCTGCATTTACCTGACAAAATTTCATTTTAGTGAATTTGTATTTTTTTGTGTATTTTTTCTGTTTTTCGTTGCATTTTCTGTTTTTGTGGTAATAGTTTTCTGTTTTTTGTAATAATTGTTTTTCATGGTATTTACTTTTTTTCTGCAATTCCAGCGCCTCAGCTGCACTCCCTGTGGAGCCAATATTTTCATCAGTCTCCTGATCATCTCTCGAGTCACTACGTGGCCTGAATACATTTCAGATGCATCATCTTGTATCCATGGAGCTTTCCATATGTGTCCCACTGTGTTTACAAACAGCTTGCATGGGAAAAGGAAAGCAACACAAAACCCAGAGTTTAAAAGGGTAAGCAATTTATTGTAAATTTGGACTAACTGTTTTAAAACGTCACAAACCGAAGGAGAGCGCCAGTGAGTGCTGTATGGAGCAAAAACAAAACATAACAAAAGGAGGACTCACTGAGCAGATACTTTTTCAATCTTACTTCAAAATAACGATTAAAACAAAGGCTAACTTCCTAAACTAACTAAAAACCAAAATACAACCGAAACAGCACCCCTGCACCAAGTGTCTTCTAACAATAACAATAACAATAGCAACAATAGAAATAATGCTCACATGTCAAAGAATTAGTAAAAAACAGACATTAGCATGATTCTACAAACCTGGCCACACTTCAAGGTTTTACCAGAGCAATGACCACAAGCACGCAACAAAGTTTGCAGGGTAAAATAGCAAGGTGAGCTGTCACTGTCAGTCAGCTTTACTGGGCTTACAGGAGTCCGGTAGGCTGCACCAATCAGGGCAGAGGGCCGTGGAGCATCTGAGGCAGTGTACAGACAGGGAGGAGTCATGCCGGGCAGCAAAGGAAAAGAAGTGGCCATAGCAAACTGACTCTGGAGAAACATCGCAACGTCCAGCAGATCTGAATGAGCTTTTCATCTGAACAACTATATTATATTCTGTGGGGGATGTGGAGCGGCTCAGTTAAAACACCGTCTGTTGGGTGGTCCACCAAGTGGCCTAAGCCCTCATTAATTTAAAAGACAAGTTCATCATCTTCCCGAGCCACTTTCCGATGCATGTGGCTAAGCAACGTTTTTATGAAATTGCAGGTAATCCGTTTGACTACTCAATCCACAATGTCGACCCCATTGTACACACAATTTTACACATACGGTTGTGATGTAAAGCATTAAATGCAGCCTACTCTCATCGCAGGTTTCCCCAGAGTGTTGGGCTGTATAGATCCCTATCTCTGCGCCCCTTGGTGAGGATGAGCACGTTGCCTCATAGAAGGTCCCTGGTTCGCTTCCAAACCTGGGATATTTCTATGTGGAGTTCGTATGCGCTCCCTGTGTCTGCATGGGTTCTCTCCGGGCACACCGGCTTCCTCCCACCTCCAATGGCATGCTGAGGTTAAGTGGTCACTTTAAATTGTCCTTAGGGGTGAGTGTGTGTGCGAGTGGTTGCATGTCTTTCATGTGGCCTTACGATGAGCTGGCGACTTGTCCTTGTTTCGCCCATTGACAGCTGGGATCGGCTCCAGCACACCCGTGACCCGTAACCGGATTAAGCGGCAGAAAATGAAATGAAATGAAATGACATGTTGACAGCCACAACAACCAGGTATTATGTTCATATATAAAAACACAGTTGTGTGATTTACTATCACATGTCATATACAGGCAAGCAAACATACAATGAGGCTGGTGTAGTGATGCTAGCAAATGTCTCTGTAGATGACCTGTGACTGCAGTCGACTGATCACCAGCCTTGATGCCAGGTGGCCCAGGTCTGTCCATGATTCCCGCGTCTTCCGTGAGAGCACACTTTGCCACAGACTACAGCAGGGTATGGAAAATGTACATGGTATGCTATTGTTTGTCACAGTATGTGCATTCAACTGCCAGTTGCAATACTAATCCTGCCAATATGCCTCTCAACTACAGGAGACTTCAGTGGTGTGCTCCTGGGCGATAGGGGGGTATGCACTACAACCGTTCCTAATGACTCCCTACGCTGACCCTGAACCAGGACCACAGGCCCATTTCGCTAGGACTCATATTAAAATTAGGTCCAGAATAGAGAACACCTTTGGCCTTCTTCAGGAAATTGGAGTGGCCCCCGACAGAGCGTGCAGGGTCATAGCTGCCTGTTGTGTGCTCCACAACATCGCCACAATCAGGAGAGAGAGGGACCCCCATGTGAACTTCCAGCCCCTTGATATTGTGGACCCCATTAAGGTGGAATATGCAACAGGCCAGGCAGTGAGGGAGGCTGTCACACAACAATTTTTCAGATGAGACACAGGCTGTTTTTTTCCTCCCCCTTCACTTTATTATTCGCTTTGCACAGCAATTAATTTTTTATCCCGTCCTTGTAAAAAAAATCAAACACATTAGTGATGCTTACATCTTGATGGTGTCTTAATTTTGATTGGTGAATAACTTCTGTGTATTGAGTGGATCTAACAAATTAAGTTTATGCTTAAAAGGTGTGGGATACATTGTCAGGGAGGTTATTCATGTGACTGACAAAGTCAGTATATATACATATATATAACAAAGATTATTATAAGATTATTATTAGACATTATTTAACAAGACACTCATGGAGCAGGGCAGAGAATATGGTACTGATGGAGTGTTACTACGGGAGTAACCCCAGTGAGAGAGGGTACATGCAGAGGATGTGGGAGAAATGGTTGCTTTGCTACCCTACATCCTCACTGACTAAGAAACAGCTCTTATCTCAGTGTTCGAATATCCGCAATAGGAAGTTGCTATCACAGCTAGAGATTGATGAGGTGCAGCATTGTACCGCATCCACGGTAGAAATATGCTACGGCAAAGGGGAGCCAGGACACCAGGTCAATATGGAGGTGGTTTCACTACCACCCCCAAATATCGAGATTGGGTACCAAGCCCCAACGACAGAAAGACTGAACACGAGGGCAGCTGACCTGAGAGAGAGAACCATGAAGTCCTGGGGGAACACAGTTACCTCCTGCTTGCCAAGGCTAAAGAACAAAGTACCAGACTAGTCTCTACTGGATGAGTTGAACAATGCAATGCTAACTATCCCTACCACTACCATTACTGAGACCAATCAGCTGATGTACGCAGCAGCAACAGTAACCCTGGAGATGCTTGGCTACAAGATCAACAGCATGAGTAGTAGCCAGAAGGTTGCCCCATGGAGGAGAAGGCTAGAGGCAAAAATCATGGCGGCACGGAGAGAAGTCAGTCTTCTAGCAGAACTAAGCAGAGGTGGGAATCTAAGAAAAGAACTGCCCAAGAAATACAACAAACTGCCCACAACTGAGGCACTGGAGACTGCTAAGCAAAGGCTCACAGCACTAGCTACCCACCTAAAGAGATACAAGAGAGGTAGAGGCCAGGAGAATAAACCAGGTGTTCTCCACTAACCCAGCTAAGGTCTACTCTCAATGGCAGGGTAACAAGGTGACAACGGACCAGTCTAGGGCTGAGACTGAGCAATACTGGAGGAGTATCTAGGAGAAGGAGGCAACACATAATACTAATGCCCAATGGCTGACTGCCTTACAGGTAGAACACAGCCAACTCCCAGAACAAGACCCAATAGTCATCATGCTAGCAGACATCCAAACAAGAGTGTCCAAAATGAAGAGCTGGACAACACCAGGGCCTGACATGATTCGTGCCTACTGGCTCAAGAAGCTGACTGCACTCCATGACCGCCTAGCAGCACAGATGAACCAGCTGCTAATATCAGGAAGCCACCCAGAGTGGCTAACCCAGGGCCGGACAGTCCTCATAATGAAGGACCCCCAGAAGGGAACAATACCATCCAACTACCGGCCTGTAACCTGCCTCAGCACCACATGGAAGCTCCTATCAGGCATCATAGCGGCTGAGATGAGTAGGCACATGGAGCAATACATTAACAGAACACAGAAGGGAATAGGCACCAACACCAGAGGAGCCAAACACCAGCTACTGGTCGACAGGGCAATTGCCCGAGATTGCAAGACCAGGAACACCAACCTGTGCACTGCCTGTATTGACTACAAGAAAGCATATGACTCAATGCCACACACATGGATACTGGAATGCTGAAAGCTGTATAACATCAACAGGACATTAAGAAAGTTCATTCATAACTTGATGAGGCTGTGAAGACGACTCTGGAGGCCAACTCAAAGCCAATTGCACAGGTGAGCATCAGGTGCGGCACATATCAAGGAGATGCTCAATCCCTACTGCTGTTCTGCATAGGCCTAAACCCCCTCAGCCAAATCATCTCAAAGAGTGGCTATGGATACCAGTTCCGAAGTGGAACATCCATCAGCCACCTCCTCTACGTGGATGACATCAAGCTGTATGCCAAGCGTGACATTAATTCCCTGATTCACCTCACCCGGATCTACAGCAAAGACATCGGGGTGTCATTCGGACTAGATAAATGTGGGCAGATGATAGCTAAAAGAGCTACCTGACCTACCTGAAGGGAACATCGCAGATGTGCAGGAAAGCTACAAATACCTTGGGATCCCACAGGCAAATGGCAATCATGAGGAGGCAGCTCGGAAGTCAGCCACAGCCAAATACCTCCAGAGGGTAAGACAGGTCCTGAGAAGTCAGCTGAACGGCAAGAATAAGATCCAGGCCATTAACACCTATGCCCTCCCAGCTGGTATAATATCCTGGCCACTAGAAGAGATACAAGCCACTGATATCAAGACAAGGAAGCTCCTTACCATGCATGGTCCAGGGTCCCGAGGCTTTACACAAAGCGAAAGGAAGGGGGCCGAGGACAAGTAATTCTCAGCACTATTGTCAAGGCGGAAACGACGAACCTCCAGGAACACATCATGAAAATGGCCCCTAATGACCAACTGCTAAGTGAATGCCTCAGGCAACAAAAGATGCCCAGGAAAGACAAGGGCCCAGAGGGACTATCATGGAAGGACAAGCCCTTGCATGGCACGTACCATCGGCAAATAGAGGAAGTGGCTGATTTGGAGAAAACATACCAGTGGCTGGAAAAGGCTGGACTGAAGGACAGCACAGAGGCTGCACAGGAACAGGCCCTGAACACCAGAGCAATAGAGCCGACACCTGGGGTCTTGTCTGGTGTGGTTCTACCACACCAGACAAGACCCCAGGTGTCGGCTGTGTAGAGAAGCCCCTGAGACAGTCCAGCATATCACAGCAGGGTGTAAGATACTGGCAGACAAGGCATACATGGAACCGCATAACCAGGTAGCAGGCATATTCTACAGGAACATCTGTACTGAGTATGGACTGGAGGTCCCAGGGTCCAGATGGGAGACACCCCCAGGTGACAGAGAACAAACAGGCCAGGTTCAGACCGACAAGATGGTGATGGCCAATCAGCCTGACATAGTGGTGTTGGATAAACACCGTAAGACAGTGGCGGTGATAGATGTAGCAAACCCCAGTGATTGCAACATCAGGAAGAAGGAACACGAGAAGCTTGAGAAATACCAAGGGCTGAAAGAGGAGATAGAGAGGATGTGGGGTGTGAAGACAACAGTGGTACCAGTGGTGATTGGGACACTAGGAGCAGTGACCCCCAAGTTGGGAGAATGGCTCCAGCAGATACCAGGAGCAACATCAGTCCAAAAGAGCGCAATGCTAGGAACAGCTAAGATCCTGCGCAGAACCCTCAGGCTCCCAGGCCTCTGGTAGGCCACTGCCACTGCCCAGGTTGGCGAGAGGAAGATTTTTTTAATGTGTATATACATATACATATATTGTATTTTAATAGCGCTTCATGGGTTTTTAAGCATTTTCAACACATTTATAATAAAAAAGTAATATAATAATAATAATAATAATAATAATAATAATAATAATAATAATAATAATAATAATAATAATAATAATAATAATAATAATAATAATAATAATATATAACACAATAATTTCGTGTTTTAAAGTTTTATTTATTAATTTTAACTATTTTACTAACAATGTATGTACAGTGGTTTTTAAATGTCTCCAATTAATCAGAAGGTTTTTAATCAATTATTGTATGTTTTTAGGGAATATTAATACATTTAAAAGAAAATGCCCTCAAACGTGAGCACAATTAAACACCGGCCATCCAACTCTCATCCGACCTCAGCATCCTCACCTCTCATTTAGGCCCCCTGTGTGGGTGGTGCCCAGAACCCAAATCCATTGCCACTCGACCCTTCTCCTCTGAGCTGCAGACTACTGTGGAATGGCTTGCAATACAGTGACTGTAAGTGATTTCCAATCATGTTCAATAAAATGTTTATACACCAAATGTGTCTCTTTTTTCCTGAGAATGTTGGAATGGTGTTGGCAAAGTGAGTGAGGGTGGTGTTCTTCGTTTCCCCCACATACTGTAAGCTGAATTTCTTGCATTGAATTAAATAAACCACATTATGTGAATGAACCGTACCATGTGACTGAGTTGGGGAAAAAAAAAATGTTGTCATTATTGTAGACCCAGCGCTGTTATTTATGGAACTCTCCTAGGGAGTTTCGGCTGTGGGGTGGAGTCTTGGCTCTAATTAGTAAATCTTGAACATTTTTATTTTTTCTGCATGTCCCAATAACTCTATGAATTTCTAATGGTTTAAATTTATTCATAAATGAGTTGAAATTATTTTTAATATTTCTCACCCAACGACAAGCTACTGGAGAACACGTGACAACCAGAGGAAGAATAAAGCTGTCCTACTGTGGCTTTGTCTACTGGAACTCCTTCAAAGTTCTCCTTAAAATGGACCTACATTACCCTCTTGTGGCCAACATGGAGAACAACA
>CAAKHB010006820.1:0-14182 GCA_901007665.1 Aeoliscus strigatus
TCCTAAAGAGAATCTCAGCATCTTTAACTCTGCCACCTCCAGCTCTGCCTCCTGTCTTCTGCCTATCGCTAGTGTCTCTAAACCATACATCATAGCTGGTCTAACCACAGTCCTGTAAACCTTTCCCTTCACCTTAGCTGAAACTCTTCTATCACAAATCACTCCTGACACTTTTCTCCAGCTGTTCCACCCTGCCTGCACCCTATTCTTCACTTCTCTTCCACAGTCTCCACTACTCTGCACTGTTGATCCTAAGTACTTAAACTCCTGCACCTTCACCACCTCTGCTCCCTGTAACCTCACTTTTCCACTGGTCTCCCTTTCATTTATGCACATATACTCTGTCTTGCTACGACTGACCTTCATTCCTCTTCTCTCTAGAGCAAACCTCCACCTTTCTAGGTTCTCTTCCAACTGCTGCCTACTGTCACTACAGATCACAATGTCATCTGCAAACATCATAGTCCAGGGAGACTCCTGTCTGACCTCATCTGTCAACCTATCCATAACCAAAGCAAACAAGAAGGGGCTCAGGGCCGATCCTTGATGCAGTCCTACCTCTACCTTGAAGTCTTCTGTCCTTCCAACAGCACACCTCACCACTTTTCTACTACCTTCATACATGTCCTGCACCAAGCCAACATACTTCTCTGACACTCCTGACTTCCTCATACAAAACCACAATCTAATGATCAATACTAATCAATAAATTTTATTTTATCAGTATTTATTCAGTATTTTTTTTTATCAGTATTTAACATTAGCTCTGTTATCTATTATCAATTAGCAGGCTAGCAATAGGTGGCTGTTATAGATATGCCTCTATCATTCATTCTTTTCATCCTGCCTGCTTAGGATTCTCTCTGATTTGCGTGATGATTTGACAAACATCCGACGGAACTTCGCACTATGCTCATGATCACGTCGTCAAGCAAACTAGAAGTCTAGTTGCCAACGAATTAACCCAGCAAGAGACTAGTAATGTCATATCTAAGGTCAATGTTGTATAATGAAAACAAGTAACGTTGTTGAAGAGGGATTTGACAAGTAACATTAGTTAAGTTAGCTAGCGAGTTAGCTTCTGACCGATCAAGGAGAAAAATTGCCTTTTCTGCGTGCGTTTTGATGTCAAGGAAATCCTTTCTCAGAGTCCATCTAGCATCTGCTTCTCCAATACTGACTCAGGGTTTTGTTCTTCTCCGGTCATTCTACCTCTGTGATTCATAACTCTGGGGCTATGAAGCTGCTGCTGCAGGACTTGTAGACTCCACCTTCTCTGCCGATCACATTGTGTGTATCTGGCAGCGCACAATGCACCAATCGCTATTGGCTACGTGTTAACAAACACATTGTCGGACCCGTCGAAAAATATGAAATAATTTATTCACACTACATATAATTTTTTTTTCTGAGAAAGTGAAAAGCTACACTTTAATTCTGTGCCCCTCTAAACGCACTGTGGATGTATTTTTTTAAATATAGCTTTTAATAAAAATAATACATAGTTCACCTTTAAAGTAAACACAAATAATGTGCCATTGTCAATATCTGGCTCCTGTTTCCTTTCCCAATCTTTTTTAGTTGGTTTTGCATTGCATTTAGTTCTATTTATATTATAAATTATATTCCTATGACTTCTTTTATTATTACAGAACCACAGTTAATATTTACAATCACACTTAAAAGGGCAAATGTGGGTCTGACATCCCATAAATAGATCTGACGACACAAGGCTGTAAATTCCATCAAGTCTTCATTTGGATGCATTGGGATCAGCACTGACTGGTGACTTTCCATCAAATTTGTAACTCACCCTGAGGGACTTTTTAGTCAGAAAGTAACATAATGACTTTGACACTGAGTCTCAGAGTCTCAGCATTGTTCCTCGTTACATGTCCACTTTAACTTCAGTTGATCCAGATCTATTTAAATATCTTTTGGATGTGTGCCTCAATAGAAATTGGCTCTTGTGTGGATTATGTACATCCTGTGGAACATGACCCAATATGAGCCTATACCCTGACATGTCTGAGCGGTTTACAGATAGCGCCTTTTCTTAAACTATTCATGAAGACTTTTCAAAGGGATTCCTCATCATCAGAGAATTCAGCCGTAATTTAAGTTTAATTTGAAATAAACAGTGGTAGAGGTCAATTCATGTGAAAATAATTTCAGTCAGTTTCTCAATCCCACCAGCAATAATTGCAGCGCTGTGATACTCCAGCTCTGAATATAGATTACAAAAACAATTCAGTGCTCTGCCATTATCGCTTTCAGTCACCCGGCTCCCCGAGCTCAACGTCTCTGATGCAGAGTCTCATTCATATGCTTTGATCCTGTTAATCATTATTTGTTACGCAGCTAGAGAAGGAGGGCAAACCAAAAAAAGCACCAGAATGCAAAGCTCTGATAGTGGTGCTGAGAATGATGGACTGAATAAGACTTTCAACAACACTCTGGGTTTTTTTTTTTCAGTAAAAGAGAAGAAAAAAACAACCCAAATGGCTTCAAATTTAAGTTCAAAAAGTCTATATGTTATGGGTAATGTGAAAAAAAATGGTAATATGCAACATATCCTGGTAGGTTGCAAACAACCCGTCCTTCATGTGAAAATCTCACGAGAATATGATTGGAACTGTGGTAAAGACAGCGAGCACAGGCACTGGATGAATTTGCACTGGGATCCAGCCAGCCAGTTTGTTTACATCCTGTCCCATGGGAGTGCATGGTCGTCTTGTCATTTTATCAGATTCCATCTGGCAAAAGAACGTTTAGCAAATTGGCAGAGATTGGTGGACTGGCACCATTCATGCAACGATAACGTAGCTAACATCGTTGGCTAGCAAAGCAATGTTCTTAAACAAAAATGTTACCTGCCACTTACAGCAATCCATAATGTCTGCTCTGGATATGGTAGTTCTGGGCTGGCATCCATGGTGCAACAAGAGGACCATGCCCTCCCACTGGACAGGATGTAAACAAACACAGCTGGCTGGATCCCAGTGCAAATGCAGCCAGCACCTGCGCTTGTAAAGGAATGAAGATATGTATTCGTTCCATCCTCTATCATCCATATTCTCATGAGATCTTCACATGACCTCTTCCTCTGGGTTACCCAAAAACACAGGTAGTTTGCAAACAACCCTGCTAATTTGCATATATGCACCCGTTTTTTTCATAATACCCGTAAAATATATGAAAAAAACATTCCAGACTTGGATAAACAAAACAAAATTAACAGTTTTCTGATTGCATAAATGCAGGATGCTCTTGGTACATAAAAGGCACTATTTACTGTCACCTTCCATCCTATTTAATTTCACACACTGCCTCAGTTTGATGTGTTGTAAGTAGCCAGGCTTTATCTCACCTCTGCCATTCTTCTATTGAAAAGGTCTCCCTCCTGGACCAGCCTCTTATCTGCGATGGCTGTGGATGGGCTCAGTACACAACTGGAATCAAAATCCCTCTTGGTCCGTTGGCAAGGTTGAAAAAGGAAAGCATTGGCTTGGGGTGAGAATGAACGAATGACCTCAACTGTTTTCCCTTCTTGTTTGTCCACTACAGTTTACAGCAGATTATATTGTTCACTCTCGCCACAGACACTCATACTGAGCTCATACTGTCCCCTTGTTATGATACATTTGTACACCCTCTGATTCTAGAGAAAATTCTTAGTTGTTTCTTCTCTGTAAACAAAGTCAATCCATATGCGCAATTCACCCAAGGTCATTTAATTTGAGCTGCACAAACGAAATTCTTTTCTGCACAAACCAGCACAAACGAAACAGACTATTTTCCTGAATTTTTGTGAGGGGTGGGGGGCCAACTTCACGCAGGTTGTTGGGCAGGCTGGACATGAGAGATGTCCAATGTCCGTGGGTCATGTGTCTCTGTGCCGCTCAAGTGGAAACAGCTGTCTAGAGAGAAAATATACATAGATATATCAACAGGAGTCTGTGTATATTGCAACATAATGTCCTTTTATTGTACTCCAGGCTCTGATCTGATTTTCCGACATTGAAATTAGTGGCAGTTCAGTGTGAAAATTGTGTGTGAAAAGATTATTGGCATTAGTGATTATATAAGTGATTAAGTTATATCACTTATATACTTCTCATTGACTTGATTCTTGATTGCATTTAAAGGTTTTTTATGGCAACAATATGGCAGGTGAGAGAAGGACAGAGATTTGAGCCTGGTATATATTTTCAACAAAGGGCCATAGATGTAGTTGATGAAGCAGATGTAGCAACATTTTTTTTGGGAGTAAATGACAGTACACAATGGATGTGAGCAGTGTCTCCTCATGCACACAGCTCACATTTGCAGATGAAAGACATCCTACATAGTGGAGATTACTAGCAGGCATTTGAAAGCTGTCTGACATTCACTGTGATCATAGAAGAATGTAGTAGTTGACTCAGCGGAGTTCCGGGGCAACATTAACATTAGGATCAACAGGCTAACTTACAAAATAAATAGTAAAAGTCTCACTCACAGCTTCTAACATTGAGGTTGGGAACAAACGTCTGATCAATACAAGTGTTTTAGCTGTTTCCGCTCCTTGCTGCTAAAGCAGTGGTTTGTCAAGGCAACAATATGAATTTGGTTTTGGACCAGAGTGGTCCCTTCTGAATATAAAGTGTTCAATAAAGGCTCTGTGTAAGCACAGCCTGTGAAGCAATCAGATCTGCCATATTTTCTTGTAGCTGCACTTGATCTTTGAGATCGAGGAGCATCCGCATCTATAAAAGCTTCAAAGGCTCTCAATTCCATTATAATTGATCTTCCAGTAAACTGCTTATATCAGCTTCCTGCCTTTTTCATAAGGACACTTTGATGTGGCTAATTATCAGCAGCCCTCCCCATTTTTATCCTGCTGGCCTTCTATTCCTGACTTTGGGCAAATCCCAATACACCCCTTAGCCCTCCTTTTTAGCCCTACCCCTACCCCAACGTAGTGGTGTCCCAATCACTTTTTACATGTAGGGGGTATGAATCTAGCCCTTCAGAGCGAGGGATTTCAGATGCTGACTTGCTGAGTGACGGCTTGTGAAATTTCCCAGAATGCCTTACGTCAGAATTTACATACTGAAAAAAACAACAATGGCGACCCCAAGAGTGAGGGCATGTGGAGGCATCGGTGAAAAGGAATCTCAACATATGTATAATTTTGCATGGACTTTGTAATAAGAGTCAGCGTGAGTAGGGTTCAACGTAAGAATGCAATATGTGACCACAACATCTGCTGTTCACGATGTGAGTCGGCTCCGAAACAGACCTGTTAACATTACTTGTTAGTTCTCATCTTTCTTAGTGAGTAGGGTTAACACTGGGATTGGGCCTTTGTCTTTCTTTTTTCCCTAATCTTAACATTATCACTTGAGAAAGAAATTAAAGTTCTAAGAAACTGTGGTAGAACATGAGTTGATACCTATTTTCCTCTGTATCAGTCTTCAGTTTCTTTACTGACACTACTTATTCATGACACCTTTAAACGCCAATGTGTATTTAATAAATGTATTGTAAGCCCTCTTTAAAACATTACACATTAGTGATCTGACCTTGATTTGATGACCTACATACCGGACTTTTATTTCCCATACAACCCATGCCCTTGTGTCTCCGTGGACTAATTCCACCCCCCGTGGCCTGATTTTAATTAGAATTTGGCTACATAGTTTAGATGTCATATGGTCCAGATGTCTGCACAGATATGTACTTCACTACATAATGTGCCAACTGCCTTGATATCTGGTTGACAACTTCCTTTATGTGTCAGTAGGAAATGGCCTCATAAAGATTATTTACTACGACTTTGACGCCAAGACTAAACACAGGAAAAAGCTGATTGTTATCAAAAGTCAATATCCTTATCATGAGCCTCCGGAACTGCTCCTTTATAATGGCCCGTTGTTTTGAGTAAGTACATTTGTAAAGCTTATTTTTAAATGTGTCCATCACAGTGTACAGATCAATAAGCCTCCACAGGACTCATAAGTATCCTTGGAAGGTACTTTTTGAGCTAGCGTTACAATGAACAACTTTTAAGACAAAGCTAAAACACTGACCTAAAAACCATCTTAAACAACAGGAGAACTGAGATAATGCTAATTTATCAACGCTTTGTCGACTTGTGGATCGTTGATGATGTCTGATAAACCTGGTGTTTGTGGCATCTGTACATGAAGTTTGAACCTGAATTCAGTCTTGGTAATGTGGCGTCTGCATTGGAATTTATTTCAAAATCGTTCCACCAAGTGACCTTTTACCAGTCACATTCTTTATATTTAGACACAGCTGTTGTTCAAAAAGTATTGACTTATAATATACAAACTAATCTAAGTAAAGTCTTCTTTGTAGATAACTTGCACTTCATATCCATAATTTAGAAGGATTTTTTTTTAAATAATTGGAACAAGCTCTGAACCTTATGCACTGATGATGATTTTGATGACTATATTCTTATTTCTACAGATTGCGGTGCTTGGAGTACACTGACTATAATACACCTTGATGGCATCTTATCTGTGACTATTTTTACTATACATCCTGTATATCGGATAATCCCATCCCTCCTTGCTGTAATCAGCTCCAAACAGAAAACACAATAAACACACATCGAAGTTAATACTTTTAGTGGTAGCTGGAAGTCATTTCTCTCTTAATTTCAATTCAGATTTTTAATCAGCAATGGATTTGCATAAAGACTGATTTACCCAGATGAAATGCCAAGAGATTTAAAAGCCTAATGTTTCACCTAAAACCTAATATAAAGTAGGAAAGAGGAACGCTCGGTTGTGAAAGTGCTTATCTGTGACAATTATTCTGGCTTTACTCATGTGATTGGATTTTGTTTCATTTAGCTAGTGAAAACTATCTCCTTGATTCAAATCTTTTACTTTTTCTTCTTCTTTTTCTTTTCTTATTCTCATGCAAGAATAGTTTTTAGTATTAATTCTTGATAAATTCATAACATTTATAAAATATGCATGACAATTTTTCTGTCTGATGAATTGTGATGAATCATCATATTCTCCGAACACAGGTTTAATGATGATGGGACTGAATTTTAAAGATATGTTGCCAGAAAAAAAATATATTAAAAATATTAATCATAGCCCTAAGCAGCAGGTTTGCAAATTAATTTGTTTGACATGTTTGCATCTGATTGGTTGTCCAACCATGATACCAGCTATGAAGTCTTTTTAATATGGGAAGGAAGGCACACGCACAGGCAAGACACATTTAATAAAGTCTGCATGAAATGGAGCCAGGTAGTTTTTTTTATCAAAATCCCCAAATTCAAGTTCCAGTCAGAAAACAATGCTCTTGACTCCAGAGGTTTTGAGAAGAGGACCATTAGAACGATTGTCGAGGTCTGGAGACCTGGAGAACAAGCGTCTCCATTAGGGATGTCCCAATAGAACTTTTTCACTTCCGATACGATACCGATATTGCAGCCTTGAGTATTGGCCGATACCGATATTGATCCGATTCGATATCAGCAAGATTCATACATACTTTTATTACTTATTTTGTAGTGTGGAATGCAAGAAAAGGCTTGATCAAGTGATGTTACTCAAACAGAGAACAATAGTCAGCAACAGTAGGTATGAGAAAAACTGACCCATTTATTACTAACCAATTGGTTACTTAAATTTTAACTGCTCCATCGTGTCTGGACATCCTGCTGGAGATGTTTTGGTGTGACGTTCAGCTCTATCTGCAAGTCTTCAAGGATTGAATAAGCCTTAAGGGAATGCTTAAAGTGGCCCACTATTTTTCTCCCGTTGGCTAGTGCATCACTTACAGCTCGCTGTGACAAGACCCCTTCATGGACTACAAGCTGAAGACGCAAAACAACCTGAGCTTTGCACACCTAGCTGATCCATAGCCTTTCTCATATTAGCAGCATTGTCTCTTAAAACGACATGGACCTTCTTTTTGTCAATCTTGCAGTCACGCAGCATCTCCTGTGCTGTGTGTGAACCTCTGAACTCGCGTGCATGTAACACTGCTCTCTGCAATGTAAAGTCAGTGTCTACGTGCGCAGTCAGGCTCAATAAGGACAGCAGTCGATGGTCTGAGCTCCAGATGTCGGTGGTTAAGCTAACAGCATTAACTTTCTCCACATGTGCAGCAATAGACTTTTGAACTTCTTTATGCATCTGGGGTATAGTGCATATAATGCAGCGAGGCTCGAGGTGCTCAATTAAGCGTTTAAACCCGACATTACTCACCATCGACAGGGGCTGGTCATCGAGCACAATAAACTCGGCTATCTTTTCTGTTATAGCCAGTGCCTTTTTGCCGTCCCGTGGGAGTCTGTCACGCTTTGCAAATGTTTCGGCCAGCGTTGGTTGTTTGAGGAAGCCAGAGGTGTGTTGTTTCTTCGCCTTGGTGGTCTTGCGAAAATCCTCATGCTGTTTATTGTGATCCTGCTTCAAATGCGCGATGAGGTTGGTCGTATTAAACTTTCCCGCTTCTGTGCCACCCCGGTAAACTTGTGCATGACAAGTTTTGCACTCAGCTGCAACGTCTTTGTCTGAATTTACGGTAAAATATTGACACACGGCAGACACGACTTCTCCTACAATAACGCACACACGGTGTTGTTGTGATCACGTGGGCTCTGCATGCTGGATCAGTGACGTTCTATTGGCTGGATCCGGGTGCTCTTCTTCTTTGGTATTTGTGGCGAGTGGTTAAGGTGCATTACCACACCTATGGATAGAAGTGCTGGAGCGGAAAATGGACTGCTTATTCGCTTTTATCTGAGATTTTAGATGCAGTCCGATAAAATCCGATAAGTGTTTTTTAGCTGATATCGGACCGATATCCGATATCAATATCGGATCGGGACACCCCTAGTCTCCATTAGTTTATTGGAAAAGACATGATCTTTAAAAAGTGGTTGGGTTCTAAATCTGTTTCAATCAAACAAATGAACATTTGTTTGAAGGGGGCCTCACAGTTCTGCTCTTGTTTCCACAAGAATCATGACTGTGTTACAAAGTTTAACACTCTCACTATGACTGTTTCTGTTCTAGGTACATCAAAAGTGGATCAATATTTAATTGATCCACTTTAATTTGTGATAATTCTAATTGAGTTTTAGACTGTAACTTAGTCATGTTTTTGACAGAAAGAAAAGCTATGAAATAGAGAACCAAGTATAACCAGCATTCTGTAATGAGTGAGATTTACTGTGCACCTTTGTGAAGAACTGCTCTGTTTGTTAAGACCACAGCTGACGATGAATTCTTCCTGGTCGACTCTGTGACTAAGATGATTTGTATGTGTTTTTTCACTGAACCCTGTTGTTGCTTTTTGTATTCAACCACAGTCTTCTGCTATTTCTAAAACACCACATTTAAGAAAAATATAGGACTCACATCCTAAGACAGGCTTTGATTACAACCCTTAAATTCACGACATGATCAAAGCTAGAATTTAAGAACCCAAGTGTTTCTCTTTGAATATTTATATATTTTCTTAATAAAATGCATATTGTATATTCATAATACTAATTCTAAAATGCCATCAAGCAAGTTATTTTTTCTTGTGTAGAAATTATTTTTTATGTCTGTTCTGCTCTTATTCTAGTTTATTGCTGGATTATAACATGTTCAATTTAGGCACCCCTATGAATCTCCAAATCCATCAAATCCATGATTCCATGTGTCATTTTAGTTCCATTCTTGGGGTCTTCTTCCATTCGGTTCTTGAATTGTATCTACTTTTCATGATCTGATAATGCTTAAACTTGTCTGTAAGTGTGAATATACATACAACCACAAGAAGAAAAGCAAAGCAGTGTGTTATGACCCAGATGATGGTGGTTTTGTCTAGGGTGAGGGAAGTAACAGACTGGGTAACTTTGGCATGCAAGCCTTTTATTTAAACAGGCAGCGGATTAAATTAATTGAACAAAGACTTCAGGCGGCCCTAATCACGTGAGTCGGAGCTCACGGGTTAATAAAGAAACAACAACAAAGGAAACCTCAGAACACAAAGGAAACAGGCTACCAAGGGATCTTAAGGTATAACAAAAATAAAAATACACCAAACAAATACAGACAACCTGGCTCTCACATAGAGCGGCAACACCGTAATTTCTCAATTACGCATATAAGACAACCAGCAGGTCTGCCCAACAACAACAGACTGCCCCGATCGAGGCACTGACAGCGCTTTTTAATGGTTGGGAGATGATGAGAGGCGGATCCAGATCAGCGGAATGGGCCGCAGATGGAGCACCCGAAGCGCTGATGGACGGGAGGCGGACCCAGCTGATCAGTGACAGGTGTCGCAGACGGAACCGCGGGAGCGCGGTGAAGGCGGAGCACAACCGGGGGAACCTCCTGTGACGTCACGGGCATCCCCCCTCGACCCGGTCCAGCTGGCGAAAGACGACAACCCCACACACACACACACACACACACACGAAACCCGCCCCGGATTCTGGGATCCGTAACACAGTGCAAATCCACAATACTATCTAAAACGAAGACCATCAGGATTGTATAAGCATGTATATAAGCATTGTATATAAGGAAGAACCATAAAGCCATGCTGAGGTTTCTCACCAGAAATATATTTCATTTTACTTTTTACTTTTTACTTCTTTCTCTCAAGGCATCCATCATTGAATGCTGTGAAAAATCTCTAAAAATCCAGACATAAAATGTGTCTGCCCCAGAGTGTGCAGTCTGGTTTTCAGACTGTTATTATGTTGTGACTGGTATTGACAGGAATTTACAGGTAGCAGATGGGCGGCTAGAACCTACTGTTAGTGTCTATTAAAGGGACTGGGGTCAACGCTTCACAGTCAGGGACTTGCATGCAGTGGTCCTTGCAAAAATACTACTTTCATGTAGGGCTCGGTAATCTATAGATATTTTTAATATATTGATATCTTTTTGAAAGGACATATGGAATTTGTCTGTGTCGCATATATCGATATAGTTCAAATTTGCGCTGTGATCCGATCCAGTCAAGCAGCTGAACTGGAGCTCTCTGCTCTGCTGCTGCCTGCACTGACGCTCCTCCTTTTTAATGATCAGAGGGGACTGTCATGGCACAGTTTTTACCACGGCACAAACAATATAGAACATGGAGGAGATGGGGAAGTTGCAGCTGTTGGTGGATTTTTTTAGCGAAAGAGCGCAAGCAGAGAGACAGAGGACATGATCACCAACATGGAAATCTGCTCTTCGGTTTGCTCCAGTCCTGATAACAAACGTTCTAAGTGACCAAAATTCACACAACCATCTCTGCATCATTAACGGACCACAATGTGTATTTAACACATCAGCCATGATAGATGAGAATGCAACAGGTAATCTAGAACTGTATTGTTATCACTGTTGGTAGACTACTGTGTTGAAGGTAGCGCGTGGGATGGCCACGGAGCTATTTATATTTACATTTTATTATTTGAACAGCTGACCATTTATTCATGAACCCGGTGAAGAAGCCTGTTTATAATTTATCAGCCTGGTTCTGTCATACATTTGATTTTCAACTCTTCCCTGTAGCTGGTTATACTTGGTTTCAATAAAACTACTTGTGACATGTCATATTTCGCTCTGATGTTGACTGAACATTTGCTCTAACTTTGCGGAAAAAATATTGAGATATATATGTTGTATATCGCTATTCAGCCTAAACATATCGAGATATGACATTTGGTCCATATCACCCAGCTCTGCTTTTATCTCATCTGCTCTTTTCAGAACAAGAAATGTCTGAGTGGTTCTGTAGTAACATCTGAAGAGAAATGCCTCAATATAGAGCAACATCTAACTTTTGAATAACAGCTGGATTTGTGTTTCTGTCATGCGTTTAATTTGCAGTTTACGCAGCCAGTCCACATAGATAACACATAGTCATAGTCCCTAATGTCATTAACATTAGAGACATCCATAGATTTCTTTAAATCAATAAGCAACAAAGTTTCACAGACAAACTTTCACAAGGGAAATTTACAACTTATTTTTTTTGCAAACATTACGTTTTCCCACGATGCCTCAAACTGTCCCTTTGAACTTCGAACTGCTTCTCTTGCATATAATGTCTCCATGGTGGAGAGCTGGTGACTTTGAGAAGCTTGTGCATAATTAATTTATGACATTATCTGTTTTCCCCGTCTCAGTTTCTAAAACCTTTGATCTGACGACACAAAAACACAGCTGTGAGTGGCTGTCCAAACAACACCCAGATTTTGGGTAAGCATCACTGTTCTCCAGTTAATGCCTGTTAATCACAGTTAACAGACACGGAACAGACAAAGACGTGGTTAAATCATTAATGAATTGGGCCTTTTTCCATTACCTTCACAGTAACCGTCGTACACCATGACAAAAGGAAGAGATTTCGCACAGCCACAAAACCCCTATTCTTTTTTATTGGTGATAATTGGGAACCGTTATCAAATCACTTTACCCATTGTTACTTCTCCCAGAGTAAAGCACTGATGCAGGAGGAGAGACTTTTCTTTTGAAGAAAGTAGGGCATTTCTTTCCCAGCAGCTTCACTTTTGTCTCTGGGCTGTTTCCATCTTTTGAAGCTACTTATATTTTCTGCCTATATATTATTTGCCATGGCGCTATATGCCAAGAAAACTGCGTCCCACAGAAGATGATGTTCTATGCAGAAGGAATAGCAAGAGTTGTTCATTTAGTCTGTATAATGTGTGAGTGTGAGAGAGGGAGCGCGCGAGAGAGATAGAGACTGATCTTCAGTCTGGAGGCCAAAAGTCTTTTCTGTGATCCCGGCTGACTGTTTCTCACTGTACTGCCACCGGCAGCCTGAGCATCCGGCTCTGTGAGCATTACCCTCTTGGTGCCAAACCAAGCCAAAGGAAGTGGGAGTAGATGCAGGGTTACATTAGTCACGGGATAGATAGACCTTTATGAGCTCTACAGAGTCTTTACGAACCAGCCCCTGCATAATCAGTGTGTCGGTTTTACACCAAAGAGGGGAAGGTATGAGACAGTGAGAGTATGTGTGAATAATCCTATGTGTGCATGTAAAGCAAAGCATGTATGCTGATGTGTGTTTGTGAGAGGCAAGTGTGTGAGAGGTTTCATAATAATGTTATTTATGTTATTGATAGCTCTGCAGTTGGATGATGTGGTAATGTGCAAGTATGTTTATGTTTCAGACTTGATCCAAAGCATTTTTCTCTCCCCAAAACACCCTCCAGAGATTATGAATCTTAAAAGACTGGCTGGTGTTTCAGTGTAAACAGTGTTTCTGCCAAACAGTGATGTAAGTTGTCCCATGTATTTGTGGGAGTAAAACTCAGGTGCTGCAGTTGCATGTGACGCAAATCATTCTAAACATCAAAATGTATAATTATGTTGTGCCTTTTGATGTGCACATTTGTGATATAATAATATATATACACTACCGTTCAAAAGTATGGGGTCATCCAGACAATTCCAGTTTTGTAGCTTTTCTAATCAACAGTTTTCATGTCAGTTTTCATAATTGTGCAAAGGTTTTCAAATCACTATTCACCTTTTAACATGATTAGCTAACAAAATGTAGCATTAGAACACAGGAAAGATGGTTGGTGGAAAAGTCCTCTGTAGGTGTAGGTAGATATTCCATTAAAATCAGATGTTCACAGTTTAGAATAGTCATTTACCACATGTCTAACACATGTTTAACGCTGTTGTATATATATATAAACAGCAATATATATTTATATACAGTATATAAATATATAAATCTTACTCTCGCCCACCTGGGCGGTTCCTCCTTCTGTTGCCTTCACACACCCCTCTCTATCTCCTCTTTCAGCCCTTGGTATTTCTCGAGCGTCTCATGTTCCTTCTTCCTGATGTTCCTGATTGGCCATCACAATTTTGTCGGTCTCGATCTGGAAGTCCCACAGGATCTTGGCCTGTTTGTTCTCTGTCACCTTTGGGGGTGTCTCCCATCTGGACCCTGGGGCCTCCAGTCCATACTCAGTACAGATGAGTATGCCCTTGCCTGCCAGCATCTTACACCCTGCTGTGATGTACTGGACTGTCTTAGGGGCTTCTCTACACAACCTACACCTGGGGTCTTGTCTGGTGTGGTAGACTCCGGCCTCTATTGCTCTGGTGTTCAGGGCCTGTTCCTGTGCAGCCATGAGTAGCGCCTCTGTGCTGTCCTTCAGTCC
>CAAKHB010006823.1:0-10122 GCA_901007665.1 Aeoliscus strigatus
ATGCTGCAATTCTAAATGGTATTATTTTTGTTTTTTGATCGCATAGTGGAATGTCCCGACAGGTGCGCTGTCCTATCCGGGTGCTCTGCTGAGTGGGCAATGTTTAGGACACCTTTTCTAGGCTTTTCCCCAGGTGGGATGAGCAGTGTGGTCCCAAAATAGGGCTGCTCAGTTGACAGGGGTCTGCCAGAAGCAGCTGCCACTCAATCCCAACTGCTAACGAACGTTGTCCTGTTCCGCTGACGTGCACAGTTCCACCTAGGAGCTTCCAGCTCATTCAGACCTGCCCCCATTACTGGATGCTCCATCGCTGCCAGACTTTAGAGGTCACAGACTCAGGTACAGAAGATACCTGTGCAGTGATAGTTTTTAGAGTTGCATGGGGGGGTGCCACTAATTTGATGGTTCCAGTGACAAGGGAGACCCTAGACAACCAGCATCTTCCCACAACTGCAGGAGGCTGCCGGAATCCAAGTTTTTGGGAAACCACCTCAAAGCGTGCCACCACCAGCTTGCTTTTTTGTCAGAGTGTGCTCCTTTAGCCTTGGTCCAGTTTTACAGCCATTGTGGTGTTTGTCATTACTACCAACTTCTGCCTGCTCTACCATTGAGGTCTTTATCTTCAGGATCACTCTTACCACGATAAGGTGATGATCCCATCGGGACACATATACACACACACACACACACATTTATACACATACACACACATACATATACACACACACACACACACACACACATATATATATCTATATATCGTATTACATACGATGTGTCATGCGTCCTGACATCCTCTCCACCAGTCTGTCACATTGTTCCTGGGTGATTTTATTCACTCCTGGCGCAAGAATTCAAAAGATGCTGGAACGGATCGGCTGTCATACATGTAGAGATGATGAGTCCAGAAATGCAGTGGTCTCTTCATTTTTCCCAGAGCTGTATACACACACACACACACACACACACATATATATACACATACACACGCACACATAATAATCATAATATCTAACAATATAATAACATAATGTGACAGTTCACTGTGGTTTATTGTCGTTTCAGTGTCAGATGAGGACAAGAACTCTTCTCAGTAAATTTAACCCTTTAACGCCAACGCTAGCATACCTTGGAGTTTATGAATTATGTGGCTATTTCCACAATCAGATTACATCTATCAGTTCCACTTCTCCCACGTCATTACGGTAATGACTCGCCAGCTTCCAGCAACAGAGCAAATGGGATTACCGTAATGACAGCAACATGGCTGTTGTCAACTTTCCAAAAATAAGATATGCAAAAGAAATAAAAAAGGTAAGATACATTTAAAAATAAGATGAATTAAAACAAAATTGAAGTTCAGACCAGATATGTTCTCAGAAACACAAATATTCACGTAATTCCAGTACTCCAAAGTATAGTAGTGCCTGAGATGCGGTCGGGAGTAGATGGCACAAAGAGCGTCTCTCAGCAGCTTTCCTCAGGCTTCTTTTATGTTTCCATGAGGGACAGACCCCACTTCCCGCCGCTGCTTTGTCTCTTTGTCAACTGAGCAGCAGACTCACCGTTGACTCTCACCGTTGTTTCTGTGTTTGTGATGCGTACAAACCACTGCCATTGCCATGGCAACCCCAAATACACAACGATGAACCATCGCTGACTTATATATTATATTTGAGTATTATATTTGAGAATATTTGAGTATTTTTTATTTTTTCTTGTATTTCAGTATTTTTTTATTTATTCTTTAGTTTTTATCTACTTTTCCATTTTTCTGTCTTGTTTTTTTTTTTTCTTTTTTGCATTCTACTTTGAACTGGTCATTGTCACCGTCAGTAACCTGTGTGTCCTTCTAGAACTTTCACCTGATGGACTACCACCTGGCCTCCTTCATCACCGTCATGTTGGCCCGCAGACTGGTGTGGACCGTCGTGTCCGAGGTGACCCCCGGTGCCGGTAGCGTCCGTGCGGAGCAGCGTTTGCGTGTCTGACCGTGGTCATGTTCCGTCAGGTGTCCCAGAGCGGCGGCGGGTCCCCGGTCCGGTACGTGGTTCTGATCGCGGCCCGGCTCAGTCTGCTCACCCTGTGTGGATGGATCCTCTGCTGGACGCTGGTCAACCTCTGCAGGAACCACTCAGTCCTCAACCTGCTGTTCCTGGGATACCCGTGAGTCAGGACGCACAACGACAACAACAAGAAGACAGGTCGCACAACAGACACAAGACGCACGACGACAACAACAAGACAGGTCGCACGACAGACACAGGACGCACAACGACAACAACAACAAGACAGGTCGCACGACAGACACAGGACGCACGACGACAACAACAACAAGACAGGTCGCACGACAGACACAGGACGCACGACGACAACAACAACAAGACAGGACGCACGACGACAACAACAACAAGACAGGTCGCACGACAGACACAGGACGCACGACGACAACAACAACAAGACAGGTCGCACGACAGACACAGGACGCACGACGACAACAACAACAAGACAGGTCGCACGACAGACACAGGACGCACGACGACAACAACAACAAGACAGGTCGCACGACAGACACAGGACGCACAACGACAACAACAACAAGACAGGTCGCACGACAGACAGGACGCACAACGACAACAAGACAGGTCGCACGACAGACACAGGACGCACAACGACAACAACAAGAAGACAGGTCGCACGACAGACACAGGACGCACGACGACAACAACAACAAGACAGGTCGCACGACAGACACAGGACGCACAACGACAACAACAAGAAGACAGGTCGCACAACAACAACAACAAGAAGACAGGTCGCACGACAGACACAGGACGCACACTGCTCTCATACACACTCCTGCACATAGCGCACAAACACAAACAACAGTTTTTATGTGTGTGCCTGATTCTCCTCCTCCTCCTCCTCCAGGTTCGGTGTGTACGTTCCTCTGTGCTGTCTCCACCAGGAGGGGGCTCCAAAGAGCCCGTCGTCCCCGCTGGAGTGTGACTTCCCCCCGGAGCAGCAGCAACGGACACCGCCGTCGTCGGAGCTCACGGAGGCTCCGTTCTTCCGTCCAAGGGACTTCCTGTTCCTGTTGAGGGAGAACTTGCGCGAGCAGTTCTCGGGGCCCCCCCACGCACCCACACACACCTGCCCGCCGCACACACACTCACACACCCCCGAGCTGATCCGGGCCGAGGTGGAGGAGCTGAAGAGCGACTTCAACCGGCGCATCAAGGAGGTTCTGTTCAACTCGCTGTTCAGCGCCTACTACGTGGCCTTCCTGCCACTGTGCTTCGTCAAGGTGGGTGACAGACGGAATGGAAGCAGAGGTCAAAGGTCACCGGCGTGTAGAACCAAGGATGAGTCCAACCAGATTGGATAGGGAGGGGTAACGTGTCATCAGTTGGACTGTTCTCTGCTGGGATCTCACCTTCCACTGGGTGTGTGTGTGTGTGTGTGTGTGTGTCTGTCTCTCTCCAGAGCACCCAGTACTACGACATGCGTTGGTCGTGCGAACACCTGATCATGGTTTGGATCAACGCCTTCGTCATGTTGATGAGTCAGCTGCTGCCTCCAGGTTACTGTGACCTGCTGCACCGCTCCGCCGCTCACCTTGGACGCTGGCAGAGACTGGAGCCTGGTTCCTACGGCAACGCCCCGCAGCATCTGTGAGTGACGCACACACAGACAGACTGATGCGTACACAGGCAGACAGACAGACAGGTATACACACACACACACACACACACACACACACAGACAGACTGATGTGTACACAGGTAGACAGACGGACAGGTACACACACACAGACAGGTATACATACAGACGGGTTCACACACAGACAGACTGATGCGTACACAGGCAGACAGACAGACAGGTATACACACACACACACACACAGACAGACTGATGTGTACACAGGTAGACAGACAGACAGGTATACACACACACACACACACACACACACACACACAGACAGACTGATGTGTACACAGGTAGACAGACGGACAGGTACACACACACAGACAGGTATACATACAGACGGGTTCACACACAGACAGACTGATGCGTACACAGGCAGACAGACGGACAGGTAAAGACACACACAGGTACACCCTCCCTCCCAGCCCCCCAGTGACGGTGTGTTGTCCTCCAGCTGGTCTGAAAACACCGTGTGGCCTCAGGGGGTGCTGGTGCGTCACAGTCGTTGTCTGTACAGAGCTGTTGGTCCCTACAACGTGGCTCTACCCTCTGATGTGTCCCACGCCAGGTTCTACGTGAGTACTACTACTACTGACTAGGAGTACTACCACTGACTACTACTACTGACTAGGAGTACTACCGCTGACTACTACTACTGACTAGGAGTACTACCACCGACTACTACTGACTAGGAGTGCTACCACTGACTACTACTACTACTGACTAGGAGTACTTCCACTGACTACTAATGCTCCCACTGATACTATGTCTTCTTGTAACCCTTATACTTCTTCTACCTCGTCTGTTTGTTTCTTCTGTCTCCCCTCCCCCGTCGGACGTTGTCACAGTCGACTGTTTCAGCGTGTTCCTTGCTCTGACCTTTGACCCTGTGTCCTCTCAGTTCCTGTTCCACAAGCCGTTGCGGATCCTGAACCTTCTGATTTGGATCGAGTCCAGCGTGGTTTTGTACCAGCTCTACTCTCTGCTGCGCTCCGAGCGCTGGAACCACACGCTCTCCCTGGGCCTCATCCTCTTCTGTAACTACTACGTCCTCTTCAAGCTGCTGCGCGACCGCCTGGTGCTGGGCAAAGCCTACGCCTTCCCGCTGCCCCCTGCTGGCCTGGAGCTCAAGGCGCAGTGAGCCCGCCTGCCCACTGCAGCTGAAACAGGAAGACAGGTTTTCACTTGTTTCAGGTCCATTTCCACCATCATCAGAAACATCTGCCAGGGGAGGAGATTGTCCTACTGTCAGAAACAATGAGTTCCAACAGGCAGATTTTTTTTTAACTTTCTATCAGTTAGTGACAAGTGAAAATGTTTAAAAAACAAGTTACTTAAAAAAGACTAAGAGAAAAAAAGAAAAATCTGCCAGTGGAGCGAGTGTGTGTTCATCAGGAGGAAATCTTCCACTGGCAGATGGTTTCCTTGAAACAAGTGAAAATATGAAACATTATGACTGGGAAAGAGACAGATATTCATGGTCACATTTAGACTTTTAGTCGTGAATTCTGGACCGGCGTTGCCGTGGGAGACCAGAGGCTCGTGGAGGTCAAAGAGCGGGACGATGAACTCATTTTGGTGTTTTGATACGGTTCTATTTTTAATGTTTATATCGAGCTATTTAAAAGAGTATTTTTTATTTTGTATACTTCTTGGAGTTCGTGGGGCATTACCATGGCAATGACGCATTGTTGTTGTTGCTAGGCGACAGGAAAGTCAGGGAATGCCTGGAGGGGAGTTTCACCAAAGATGTCTTTTATGCACGGGGCCAGTCACAGAGCAGCAGAGTGACCACGCTCTGGCTGCTGATTGGGCCCCGGTTTCTATGGAGACGCAGCTGTTTGGGTGAAAACGGTACTTTAATGGTGTGAACAGACGTTTGAATAAAGTTTGGCCGATGTTTGGACAAGAGGGTCTCTGTTGGGGGGCGGGGCTGTCAGGTGATGTGACATTTGACAGTGTTTGTTTGAGAACATCTTTTATTTCAGTATATATGACCGTTTCTTTCAAACACAATGTTTTCACTAACGTTGAAGAGGAATGTTAAAAAAAACAAGGTGATTGAGGAGTTTCAGGTACTGACACCAGGGGGAGCCAGAGGTCAGAGAAGACCCAGCAGATACCAGTGTTCCATCACGTTTCAAGCACGTGTTGTTGTTTACAAAAGTCACATGTGACGACCCCCGACCTGGAGCAGCTGAACGCTGAAAAAGAAGTGAATGTGAACGAATGTTTGTTCTTTGAGGAGAGACTTAGTCCTCCAGGAGGGGGAGAAGCTTCACCCTGTCACTCTCCCCCAGACACCCTCACCCCTCTCTGCAGTCCACAAAGTTTCCTTTGACCCAGTAGCAGATCTGGGCGTACTTCAGCGGCGTCACCCTGACGGCCACATTGAATTCTTGCGTCACCCCGTTCCGCTCCACCCACTGGTGCCCAGAGAACACCCCGATCACCTTCCGCTCCCAGCGCTGCCGCCGCCCGTCCCACATGCGGGCGTAGACCCCTGAGCCGCTGGCGCCCGGCTGGGCATCGCAGTGCTGGTACAGCAGGTCCGATGTCTCCTGGCTGGCTCGACAGAAGCGGTAGACCAGCTGACCCGGCCGATCGTTGTCGAACCCCGAGAAATGGACCCGTTGGCCCGGCAACCGCTGCGCCGGAGGACTGACGCCCAACTTCATGTGCTGCCGTTTGTGGGGCTTCTTGAGCTCCAGCAGAGCATAGTCATAGTCCATCCCGATGTCGTTGGCGTTCCCCTGGATCCAGCCTTTGGGCACATGGGTGCGTTTGGCGCGAATCCACTGGAACTTCATTTTGTCGTGGACGGCGACGCCGGTAAGGTTGGAGGGGCGGTGAAGGGCGTCTCGCTGTTTGGGTTTTAGAAAGCCGGCACGGAGCCTCTGGGCACCTTTCACATAATTTTTCCCGTCGTGGACGCAGTGCGCAGCCGTGAGGACGTGGCGGTCGCCCACCAGCGTGCCCGAGCAGCCCGTGGACAGTTTGACCGCCACCGAGAATGGATACTGGAGCAGGAAGTTCTGTCCGACGATGCTGAAACGTCCGTCGTGACCGAAGATTTGTCGTTTTCTGCGGACGTGTGTGCGCTCAGGCGCAGGGCTGGTGCCGGGACGCGGGTCATAGCCGTAAATCCCGACGGCGGTCTCGGTGAGACGACCGTCGGCGTGGAGCGTCTCGTAGGACAGGAGCTGCCGTAGGTCCCAGTAGCTCGGGCGAGGGGACTTCCTGTGGCATTCCGGGTCGCAGGGCGAGGCCACGTCCAGCCGCGCTGCAGACAGGAAGTGGGGCGGTGGGCGGTCGTCTGACTGCTGGGGGAGGACAACCGGGACACGCTTGACGATCCACTGGGGGCGCGAGGTCGAGACGAGGGGGAGGGACAGCAGGACCAGAAGGACGGAGGAGAACCTGAGGACGAGCAGAGGACAGGTCAGAGAGAGGACAGAGAACATGGAGGAAACACACAGGTCAACGGTCACCTCCTCCGAGGCCTCGATGGAAAATTCCCGAAGTGAGTCTGAATCCGGCAAGAGAACACGCCCTACGCATCTGACATGTCAATGTCCCGTCCTACGTGTTACTGTCCTACATGTCCCATCCTACGTGTCCTGTCCTGTCCTACATGTCCCGTCCTACGTGTTACTGTCCTACATGTCCCATCCTACGTGTCCTGTCCTGTCCTACATGTCCCATCCAACGTGTTACTGTCCTACATGTCCCATCCAACGTGTTACTGTCCTACATGTCCCGTCCTTCGTGTTACTGTCCTACATGTCCCGTCCTACGTGTCCTGTCCTGTCCTACATGTCCCGTCCTACGTGTTACTGTCCTACATGTCCCGTCCTTCGTGTTACTGTCCTACATGTCCCGTCCTACGTGTCCTGTCCTGTCCTACATGTCTCGTCCTTCGTGTTACTGTCCTACATGTCCCGTCCTTCGTGTTACTGTCCTACATGTCCCGTCCAACACCAGTGGACACCTGTGAATCCTGCCAGTCTGTTAATCTCATTCATGCTCTGTGAAGGTGTGAACGTGTGAACGTGTGCGTTCGCCTGCTGCTGGCCATGAATCATTGGAGGATGTGGACAGACTGAGACATTCCTCCGCCTCCTCCTGGGGTTTGTGTCAGTTGTTCCTGATCAAGGGTCAAAGGTCACAGACTGGAGATCGGCTGTAAGTTGGACTGAACGAATGAAATTGGACTGTCCTACAGGGAATTAGATGAACACTAGATGGTTGCGATGAACGTGTGACCAAACACGTTCATCCAAACTTTAAATGCACAATGTACGAATATTCGTGTTTTCATTTCACTTCCATGAGAACAAGTTGTTCACGACCCTGGTTCTCCACTGTAAGAAGTCTAAATCTGAGCGAGAACATTTGTCTCGTTTCTTGTCACAGTTCCACTGGCAGATTTCTCTGTTTATTTCTGTTACTTGACGTCTCATTTTAAGTGTAAAGAGTTTTTTTATTTTACTACAACGAGACGTTTTGACTGGAGAGAAGACAAATATCCTCAGTGAGGGCTTTTGCTGTGTATGGACATGTTTACAATCATGAAATGTCCTTTTACAATATTAACAGCCTGAACGTTCTGAAGAGAAACGAACGAAATACTGCAACGACTCGAAATTTCTCCAAGAACGTTTGTCTGATTTCTCATCTCTTCACACTTCACCTGAAGCCACCGGCTGATTTTTATGCCGTTTTATTACTATACGTTTAATTACTAGAAATGAAGTGACAAGTGAAAAAATGTAAAAAGAAAATGGGCATAATCTCGTATTAAAAAAAAAAGTGGAAAATTGGTTGGAAACAAGTGACAAACGTCTGAGAACGTGACGCGTCAGATTTGAAGTGTAACGACGTTTTACGACCAGAAACGAGTCGAATATTCCAGATTCTCGGGTGTGTTTGACGTGACAGTGAGCTGCTGAGCTTCAACCTTTTGATAACGTTCGTTTCAGTCGTTGAAGCGGTTCGGCTCCGGTTCCGATTGCCGCTCGTGTCACCAACGTACCTGTAGAACATGATGCCGGTGAGGTGACACCGAACCGGGTCCAGCCGCTACTTCTCTCCGTCTTCACTTCCGACTTCTGCCAAGTCCGCGACGGAACCCAGACGGGTCAGACGGCTCATGGTGTCCGGTCGAGTTCTGGACGAGTTGTGTTCATATCCGATGAAGGCACGAGCGAGAGAGAGAGAGAGAGAGAGAGAGAGAGAGAGAGACGTCATGTGACGTCACTCCACTGGAAGATTCTTCTACTTTAGTGAAAATGAAAATTAGCTTGAAACAAGTGACAAATGTCTAAAACCAGTGAAGACTTGTAAAGACTTGTTGGGACAAGAAACGAGACAAATGTTCTCGCTCAGATTTAGACTTTTTACAGTGGTGGTGAACAACTTGTTCTCATGGAAGTGAAATGAAAACATGAATATTCGTACATTGTGCATTTCAAGTTTGGATGAACGTGTTTGGTCACACGTTCATTGCATCCACTTCCACCATCTAGTGTTCATGTGTTCATCTAACAGTTCCATTTCAGTCGATGGGGTAACGCCCCACAAACTCCAAGAAGTATACAAAACAAAAATACTCTTTCAACTAGCTCAATGTACGTGATACACATGACGTCACTGCTGCTGCTCCCCGCTCGCGTTCTTCTGTGTCAGGTGTCGTCTCGTTCAGTCGCCACAGGTCCAGTTCACACTACATGTGTGTACTATGTGTCATTAGTCTGTTTGTGGTTTGAATCCAACGGCACGGTGTTTGTCAGGTGACGTGTTCTCGTCCCGTCGGTGTTTGTCAGGTGACGTGTTCTCGTCCCGTCGGTGTTTGTCAGGTGACATGTTCTCGTCCCGTCGGTGTTTGTAAGGTGACGTGTGTTCTCGTCCCGTCGGTGTTTGTCAGGTGACGGTGTTCTCGTCCCGTCGGTGTTTGTAAGGTGACGTGTGTTCTCGTCCCGTCGGTGTTTGTCAGGTGACATGTTCTCGTCCCGTCGGTGTTTGTCAGGTGACGTGTTCTCGTCCCGTCGGTGTTTGTAAGGTGACGTGTGTTCTCGTCCCGTCGGTGTTTGTCAGGTGACGTGTGTTCTCGTCCCGTCGGTGTTTGTAAGGTGACGTGTGTTCTCGTCCCGTCGGTGTTTGTCAGGTGACGTGTGTTCTCGTCCCGTCGGTGTTTGTCAGGTGACATGTTCTCGTCCCGTCGGTGTTTGTAAGGTGTCGTGTGTTCTCGTCCCGTCGGTGTTTGTCAGGTGACGTGTTCTCGTCCCGTCGGTGTTTGTAAGGTGACGTGTGTTCTCGTCCCGTCGGTGTTTGTCAGGTGACATGTTCTCGTCCCGTTGGTGTTTGTAAGGTGACGTGTGTTCTCGTCCCGTCAGTTTTTTCCACATTGGTCCT
>CAAKHB010006824.1:0-10939 GCA_901007665.1 Aeoliscus strigatus
CAAGAACCTGGAAACAATCGGTATGTGTGTGTGTGTGTGTGTGTGTGTGTGTGTGTGTGTGTGTGTGTCTGAGTGTGTGTGTGTGTGTGTGTGTGTGTGTCTGAGTTTGTGTGTAGGTCTGAGTGAGTCTGTGTACACTCACAGGTGCTGGGCCGGGGGACAACGGTGAGGCGGAGTGTGTTCCCAGCGCGGTGCAGGATGTGAGCCAGCTCCCGGTGCGGCAGCGTGAGCACCGACCGTCCCTCCACCGCCTCCAGACGGTCGCCGGCGCGGATCTGACCGCTCCTCGCCGCCGGGCTGCCGCGACGCACCGTCACAAAACGGTGAGGGAGGAGAGACGCCGCTGTAGAGGGAGACACTGGTCAGACACACACCACACCTGAGTGTGTGTGTGTGTGTATTCGTGTATGTGTGTGTGTATATAGGTGTATGGGTGTGTGTCAGGATTCTGAAAACAAGCAGTAATTCCATTTCGGATCACGGTTCACATGATAAATCAGCCCCCGTCTCCTTGAAACACTCCCCTGTTCTCCTTCATCTCCCATCAATCAACATCTGACACACACACACACACACACACACACACACACACACACTTACACACAAACCAGCAGCAAAATACTTAAATGTATTCTATGTAAGTTTTGTTTTACTATACTATACTATTGTTTTACTATATTATTTCATTTCTACTTTCTGATTTCTCAATGATGGATCATTTTCTTTACCTAATCTATCTAATTATCTAATTACCTTGTATAAATTCTAATTGATGTGACGTTTTGTTACGCCGATGGTAGAGCAGGCGCCCTCTAGTGGCCGTATGGTAACAAGAAAATGTCGTTGCAGATTGTGAAAACCCTTAAACTGAACCCTGAGGCACTGAGGTGACACACACGTGTCATACCGCCCCCCTGCAGGAGGAGGCGCTACATTAGGCGCCGACACGTTTAGGATATTTGAACAAACTGTGTCAAAGAAATGTTTCTTTGTTTGTCTCCTGCATCGACTACTTTTACTTTAAAGACGATGAAGAAGAATGTTTCCATCTTTATCTGATGTTCTGATAAAAATAAAATAAAAATAAAAATAAAATGAGCTAAATAAGCACAAAATACAAAAGCTAAATAAAAAAGAATAGAATTAAAAAATAGATACAAATCAAATTCACAGAGCAGTGATCAGTACTTTTACATTCTGTCAGTAAATAGTCTGAGCCCTTGTAAAAGAGACTTGTCGTCTGTGAACGGTGACAGCGTCACAGCGTCCTCAGGTGACCTCCGGAGACAAACTCTGACGTCACGTTTGAAAAACGTGTTTTACGGCGTATTTGAGAAAAACTGGTTCATGGCTACAGATTGTTTTTGGAGGACGATGTCATGCGCGATGATCCTTCCAAAAAGCTGCAGCAGCTGATCGGAGCGTCTCCCAATCTGACACTAATCTGGGTGACCCAGGCACAAATGGCAATCAGGTCACATCAAAGCCAAGGCAGCTTTGCAAATAGTCGTCTTATCATGTATAATACATCAATGCAGCGTTGGGCTCAGGCCAAAACATGACTGCACACACACACACACACACACACACACACGGATCGGCACAGATGCGCCCAGCTGCACATGTCCACACAGATGTGTCCACTGCGTTTCAAACTGTATCTTCCTCTGGCAGCGTAATCCCACTGCGGTGCACCGAGCAGCCAGAGAACCTGTGCCGCTCGACCGATCCCCACTCAGCCCAGATGCTTCTGCTGGTGCAAACATCCCGCAGCCGGCCGGCATCAGCCGTCAAACGTCTGCGCTAACGGATCGAACGCGCCAACCCTCACTGCGTCACGTGTTGCCGCTTTGACACTCGACTGGACAACAACATCACTTCTCTCAGCAGAATCTGTCACCAGCATCTTTTTTTTTAAATTCAGAAAGAAGTTTGACACGTCAAAACTTCAACACACACACACACACACACACTGCAGCAAACGGGTGTCCATGCTGCAGCTGACAGATGACAGATAGTTACGTTTGGACTCCTTCACAGTCCTCAGAGCCGACTGCAGCCGCTCCAACATGACTCCTGCTCGGCAGGAAAAACAAACTCGGACAAATATTCCCGGTTTCCTCGTTGGCAGGAGACGACATTCACATCAACAGGAGCTCAAACGTCCCTGTTGCTCCTCAGACGGTCAGCGCAGCGTGGCGTTCAGCCACTGATGGAGGGAGCAGCAGGGACGGAGGGAGAGTTTTAATCTTCTGGGGAAAAAAACAGACTGGATGCTTTTACTGCAAAGTGAAGGGATGGTGATAGAGAGAGGGAGGGAGAGGGGGAGGGAGAGAGAGATGGGAAAGGTGGGTGGGTGCCTGGGAGGCGAGAGAAGAGCGTCGGAGAGAGGGAGCGATGGAGGGACTGATGGAGGGAGCTGAGGGTGTTTGTCTCTGTGGCAGATGAGATGAAGGGGACAATTAGGACGTGATGGAGATGGACAGTTACCGTGGAGACGGCTGCACCTGCCACCTCCATCACCGGTCGAGGTCGGAATCAGAAGGTAAACGGATGAGAGACGGAGCGG
Source organism: Aeoliscus strigatus (assembly GCA_901007665.1). Classification (NCBI taxonomy): domain Eukaryota; kingdom Metazoa; phylum Chordata; class Actinopteri; order Syngnathiformes; family Centriscidae; genus Aeoliscus; species Aeoliscus strigatus. The sequence continues at coordinate 2,570 of CAAKHB010006824.1, forward strand.
CGGTGGGTGGCGCCATAGTTACCGAGGCGAACTGACAGGATGTGTAGAAGCAGTGCACCGCTGCACGCACATACACACACACACATACACACACACACACTCTGAATACAGATGGAAGCTGATCAGCAAGAGAACATGAGGCTTCAGGCACACACACATAGCTGCAGTGGTTTCGAGGTGAAGTTGCGTTTCGTCTCTTGGTCACCTGATCAGTTCTTCTGTTCAGTGTGGAGAACAAGTGGAGAACAAAAACACACACAGATGCACACAGACACATACCAGGGTCAAAGGTCACATCTCCATAGGTTGAAGAGCGATTTACGATAGATATCAGGATATTTTTCTGCGAAGTTTTAACAAGATAGAACTGGATATATACAATATATATACAATATAGATGAATTCCATATCTCATTTTAAAGATGCATCGGGATAGACACACACACACACACACACACACACACACACACACTACCAGAGACACACACACACATTCATAGCCAGAGACAAACACATACACACACACAAGGCCAGAACCATAGGCAGAACCAGAACCAGAACCAGAACCATAGGCAGACCCAGACCCAGACCCAGACCCAGAACCAGAACCAGAACCAGTACCAGAACAAAGCCAGAACCAGAGCCAGAACCAAAACCAGAGCCAGAGCCAGAACCAAAGCCAAAACCAGAACCAGAATCAAAACCAGAGCCAGAACCAGAACCAGAACCAAAGCCAGAGCCAGAGCCAGAGCCAGAACCAGAACCAGTACCAGTACCAGTACCAACGTCTCACCTCGGCCATTCTCCACGTCCTGGGAGGCGATGACGAATCCGAACCCTTCTCCTGGTTTCCTCCTCAGCTCCACGTCAAACCCTCGTAGCCTCGGGCCCCCGTCACCCCCTCGTTTCTCCGGCCCACAGTCCAGTGTCGTGACCGGAGCGGCGTCCTCCTCCAGCCCGGTGCTGATCCAGTCTTTGGGCTCCATGGTGAGCGTCACTGGGATCGACTCCAGGAAGCTGGTGCTCTGGATCAGGGAGGAGTGGGACAGCGGCTCGCTGAGGACAGGGGGGCTGTCGGAGGCTCCGGGGGGAGGAGGCGGGTGGAGCAGGGGTGGGGGGAGACGCCGCGAGGGGACGGGGGAGTGATAGCTACCTGCTGATTGGACGACAGGAAATGGTGAGCGGCAACTTCCAGACGGTTTGTCGGCGGCGGACGACTTACCTCCTCTGAACACCAGCAGGACAACAGATCCTTGTTTGGTGTGTTCTTGCAGAACCGCCTGTACCTGAGACACACACACACACACACACAATTCCAGTTGTCAAACAACTAAAGGGACAATACGAGGATTTCCGTTCTTTGTTTTACATGAAATATTTGATTTTGTTTATTGGTCAGAGATAGTTTATGTACTTTCAGAGGATTGTTTAGTAGCTTTCTGCACAAACAGAAGAAAATAATCTATATTTGTTAGCTCACCGAGCATGAATGTTAAAGTAAAAAAAGTCTGACTCAGGCTCTAGAAAATGATGATTTCTGTTCTGTTCTGTCTTTTTATGATTTTTTTTAAAAAACTTTTAAAAGTTATAGTTTGCTCCATTTCTTATTTTATCCTTGTTTTAATGTTTTCATCTCTTTTTGAATTTGAATTTAACTCATATCCCTGGTGCTAGATTGGTGCGAGCACACTGTCATTTTGTGACTATTTGCGCTGAGAAAAATGTTGATCAGTTCCTGACACTGAGAAGTTGCACTTCAAATTCAAGGTGCTGTCATTACGGTAATGACTCGCCAGCTTCTTTCGGGAACCAATTTACCTTTTCTGACAGCATTACTCGTCTTATGGTACTTATGGTAAAGCATGCTCGCACTAATGTATCAGCAGCGATACCGTCGGTTGCGTAAGAGGATTTCTCTTTGATTTCTCTTTTACCTGTGCGCAGCTCAGACTCTGCACATCAGCTCCATTGATTTTGACCACAGCGTCCCCCGGCTGCAGACAGCTGCACTGCTTCCTGTCCCAAACGTGTTTGACGATGGCCGTCCGTCCTCCCGGGCCACCGGCCACCAAGCTGAAGCCGAGGCCTCGACCTCCTTCACTCTGGGCCAGCGCCACCGGCACCAGCTCCCCGCTGCTAACGCCCCGACTGGCGGGGGAGGACATACTGGCGGGGCGGGTGGTGGGACTGCTGTTGCTGTGGAAACCATTGAGGCCGGCGTGGTGGGGGCTGTCGTGCGTCGGCCAGAGGTGGGAGGTCCGGGGCCCGGCGGGCGAGGATGAGGGTCTCTGAGGGGACTGAGGCAGCGGCAGGCGGGACGCCGGCAGCGTGCAGGTCGACAGGTCGCTCTCAGACGACTTGCACGGGCCGGAGCGTAATGGATGGAGGGGCTTCGAGAGGGAGTTGTTGTTATGGTTACGGATCACTGACGATCTGAAATGACAGAGGAGAGTCGGAAGCAGCACGTTGTGAGATTCTTCTGCTCACCGTCTCTGATTGGCTGTCGGGTCTTTACCTGTGCGAGCCGATGGCGGAGACGACTTCGCTGTCGCTCTGGCTGGCCAGCGTTTGGTCGAGAGACCGCAGTCGGGCCAAACTTCTGAAGGAGCGGGGGGTGCGGGCCTGCAGTGGCGAGGCGGCGTTGTTCATGCTGGAGCGGCGGAACGAAGGCGGCTGTCTGGTGACGAAAGACGTGGCGTTCCCGTTGGCGTCCAGCACCACCCCAGGCTCCATGTAGCTCACGTCGCTGTTGAAGTCAAAGTGCTGAGTCAGCGGGGTGGGCGTTGGCTGGCGGGGGAGCTGGTGAAGGCGCTGAGGCTGGGTGGTGGTGGGGGGGGTTCGGATGAGCTCCATGCCATCCAGGAACCCGGGCGATGGCGGCAGTGGCTGCTTGGGACACCCGTCAGGGTTGTAGAGCATTGGATAACCTCTCCGGACCTCCACGTCCACACTGTGACCCACTGGCACCGACTGAAGCATCTCCACCACCTCTTTGTGTGACACCCCGAGCACACACACGTCATTGATGTACACCAGTATGTCCGCTGCAACACACACACACACACACACACACACTCTTTTAAGGATGCTTGACATAGACATACTGACATGTATTAAAAGATCCAATTAAAAATGTATCATAGTACATCCCCACCAGACTACGGTGGGGAGAGTTAATAATGAGGAGAGAACGGCGAGGGGCCATGGGACCACTTCTTTACTACAGGCTGGTGAGAACAACAGGACATGAGTGGAGGAGGGCGTATAGTTGTGACTAAATATTCTCTGTTTATGTTTGGTTCTAATTTGAAGGTGTGAATTACTCTGTATTGGCATTTATATGAAGATACCAAACACCAGGGATCCACTGAGACCCCATCAGAGTGAGAAGTAAATACAGTAAATACAGCTAAAAATATACAAGAATTAACATTACTGTTAGTCACTGTTCCTAATAATAATAATAATCATATTCATCATCATCATCATCATCCTCAGTAACCAGCCCCAGTCAGGAATTAAATAGTCTCTGGGACAGGTGAGATAAAAATATCACCGTCATACATTTTTACTTTATGGCTTTGGGCGACTTTCACATGCGTGACCGTGCAGGTTTGTGTTTGTGTTTTGTGGGAGCGAATTAATCCAAGCAACTAATCCCTCTGAACCAGCCTATTAAGAGATATGAACTCGATCAGAGCGTGTTTCCTTGAGTGGTAACAGCAGCCTGCGCACGTGTGTATGTGCGTGTATATGTGTGTGATGCCTGCCACTGTTAGATTACGTGCGCTGCTCTTGAGGATTAAGGGCTGATTATGATATAAAGTTGCAGCAGCAGATCAGAAACGTTTGCGTATAATCCCAGACTGAGAGCGTTTGTTCAAACATCCTACTGACTGAAATCACTGCCGTTTGTGTGTTGGAACTTTTTATTTCTGTCTGAATCGTCTCCAGATTTGCATGCCTCCTAACAAATCCACTGAGTATGCTGTAGTACATCCTCCAGGACTGTAGGTGGAGCTGTAACACTGACACAGAAATACCCCATCACCGAGAAGAGGACATGGCGCATGAGATGGAAGCAAACATAAGAAGAAGACGGAGAATGTGAACGGAACCAGAGGAAGACAAACAGACACGTCAAATCCAACATGGTGTTGTTGTTAGCCAGCTAGCATGAGGCTAAGGAGAGGAGGAGCTATGACGTCATCATATAGGTTGGACACACACGCAGGAGAAACAGTGTCGTCTGCACATTGATTCAATCTGGGACCTGGATCCAACAATGATCGTATTCATGTGGACCAAAGGTCCAGATGAAAAAAAAGGAGAAAAATCAGACAGCGGAACAAGTGTTTTTCTGCTTATATCCAGAGAAAATCTGCCAAAAACTGGTGAAATTTGTCTAAAAACAAGCTACTTTTAAAGTAAGAAAAAGCACAAAGACATTTTATGACTAGAAATATGACAAATAGTTCTTGCAGTGTGTGTCATGTTGATTGTGTGTGTGCTGCTTTGGAAGCAGGAAATGAAACGTCTTCAGTCCAATACAAGTTCCCAGTGGAGACGATGAAGCGTGTTACCTGTCTGGAGCGTCGAGGGACCGCTGGACGTCACGCTGTACACCTGCAGGAACTCCCTCGCTCGACTGCCACCCACAATATTGAAGCCAAAACCTCTGGAGCCTTTCATCAAATGTGTGTGCACAGGAAACCCCCTCAGCTCCGCAGGCTGGTCCGTGAACCCTGAGGGACAACAAATTATACAGAGAGAGAGGATGGTGACTGAAAAAGACAAAAAAAAGGTCCTGTGTGCAGCGAGGATGAAACAATCACCAGCTCCGAAACAACAGCTGCAGTCCGGTGTGAGGGTGAATTAATGGTTTGAAATGAGAGCAAGAGAGAGAGAGGGAGGCAGAGGGATAGAGAGATAGAGAGAGAAAACTAATGGCCAGATGGCACTTAATGAACTACACCGACATAAGTCGACATACACACTAAACAACCATCTGCAGGAATTTCATGACATGGGTCACTTTTCCTTTTTGTTTTTATTCCAGAGACTCAAATATGTCCAGGTTGTAGGGATACAGTGGGCAGGTGTAGGGTACAGCGTAGGGCAGGGTTCCCAAACCAGTCCTTGAGAGCTACCCATCCTGCATGTTTTCCATGTCACCCTGCTCCTACACAGCTGATCACCTGAATCAGTCTCTGTAAAGTTCTGTAGAGACCTGACAATGAGCAGCTGATTTGACTCAGGATACGGTGTAGGGGTACGGTGTAGGGATACGGTGTAGGGGTACGGTGTAGGGGTACGGTGTAGGGGTACGGTGTAGGGGTACGGTGTAGGGATACGGTGTAGGGGTACGGTGTAGGGGTACGGTGTAGGGGTACGGTGTAGGGGTACGGTGTAGGGGTACGGTGTAGGGGTACGATGTAGCCAGACGACGCTCCAGAAATGTAACAAGTCGTCATGGCTATGTGGACCTCCACAGACAACAACAACTGTGTTGGACTGTTTACATCATGTGACTTTCCCAGCTCTTACAGCGACACGCTGAGAAATAAACCGACCTAAAGGTGATCGGTGAGAGGAAGGTGAGGAACATCTCGTTGTGGTTAGTGCGGCAACAAGATCCGCTCACTTTCTTGAGGCTTGAAGGAAACTGAGAAGTAGAAAAACCTGAACACAGATTCAACGCAGAGCGACGCAGACACACAGAAGAAGAAACGCTGGCGACGCAGGATGCTGAGTAGATACGACGCAGAAGCAGAAATCAACTTCAGACATGTTGACCAATCGCAAACATCTGCTCCAAGAAGATGTCTGATATCTGTTCTGTGGGATATGAACATTAAGCCGTCTGTACTTCTCTTATATTTCTGAAGCCTGGAAATCCAGACGTTCTTCCAGGATGGTGGATCATGGAACAAAAGCTTCCACACAGTGACTCTGTTGGCCTCTACTGGTTAGATGAAGTCACTGCAACTGACTGATCAGTCATTATACAAAAAATTAAAATGAAAAAATCCAGGAACTGCACTGTTTTCTTCTGTTGGCAGTGAGTCATGTGAGTACCTCTGTGAGCAGAGGCTGCCGGTGTCACTCGGCCTCAGCCGTCACGTTGGCCCTCGGCCAGCAGCTCTTGGCCTTAATCACGTCTGTGTCGGGCTGAAAGCTCATTCCATTTCACTGGACTCTAACAAGCTGTCTGCCTCCCTCATTTCCGATCCGCACAAGCACGTTGCGTCATTTTGGCTGCTGGACAGTTAAATGTGTCAGCCGCATCCCAATGCCAACGTCCAGAAGCACAAATGTAAAGCAGAAAGGAGAAAAGGCCTCTCACATTCCGTGTTGTAGAGCGTCTCCCTGCTGGACGCTCGAGGTCTCTGCCAGCTGGTTCTCCTTGGACTCACACTGCACGACACAAGAGGAGAGAAATGTTTGCAGAGACATCGTACACAGCAAAAAGTCTAATCTAAGGGGGAGGAAATGACTGAAATCAGGATTTGTACACTTGTTTTTTGTAAAATGACCCTATTTGACTGTTTTTTGCTTTCTGGGTGCTGCATTCCCCCTCGTGTCCCCATTCTTATTCTTGTCATGCTGCTGGAAATTGGAGAAGTGAAGTGGAAGTGAAGACCAATGGAATTCCGTGTTTTACAGCAATGCTCAGTGGTCACGTTTCTACAGAGACAATCAGAACAAACATTGTTTAACCCTTTAACACCGACGGTACCCCAACGCTACATTGGCACTCGCATAATTTGGAGTACGGTGACTACATGACTATCAGTAAACGTCCAACAGTTCCTGAAAGCTGAGAAGTTGCACTTGGCAGCCAAGTTGCTGTCATTTCAGTAATTACTTTTTTTTTTTAATTCTTTTTCTTTTTCCTTTTTATTCTTCAATTTGCCTGTTTTTTCTTTTGTTTTAACCTGTAATCCTCTTGAAGCACTTACAGAAGTGTAAAGTAATGTAAGAACTGTATCAAGCTGAGAAGTGTCACTCACGCTGTGTCTCAAATCACATACTTCCAGTACTTTGTAGTACACAATGCACACTATGTACATATTCGTGAAGTGTGCATAGTTCAACAGGGTAGTACTGTCTCAAATCAAGCAATGCCCTCGCACACTTACTGGAAATGAAGTGAAAATTAAATTTACTGCCGATACGCTAGCTGACGCGTTTTGCAAATATTTCCAACACATCGACCTCTGACCTCACACAATCAATTTATCACACACAACACCAATCGTACGTCACGATGTCAATGCCTGAAAATGTGCTGCGGCTTACTAGCTGGCAAGCTAATGTAGCATTTGCTGGAATACCATCGGAAGGTGATATCCCTGTGGTGATGCTGGTGTCGCTGTTGTCCGACTCGCAAATAGTGAAAAGTATGTCATTTGTACGTCACTAAGATGACGGCCGTTGAGGGTGGAAAGTGTCGCTCGATCCACACTGAACTTTTCATCCGTGCGCCAGTTGAGTGTTCGTAGTTCACGACATTTTCGCATACTAATTCAATGTGAGCGCAATTACGTGCTCAAAATACTAAGGCTATGTATGGAAGTACGCAATTTGAGACACAGCATCCCTTACCTGGTGTGAAGAAGGAGCGAGGTGAAGGAGAAAACGTCCATCGGTTCCTGAAAGCTGACAACAGCCATGTTGATGTAATTACGGTAATCCTGGAAGCCGGTGAATCATTACTGTAATGACAACAACTTGGCTTTTCTCCACTTTCAGGAACCAGTCAACGTTTTCTGAATGCAAATAGTCGTGTAATTACGGTACTCCAAAGTGTGCTAGTGCTAATGTAGCGTCGGGGATGCGGTCGGTGTTAAAGGGTTAAACTGTTCTCTGCTGGAACAGGAGGTGGACGTCAGAGGTGTTTGAAGGACAAACGTCCACTCACTCAACGTAGCGGCTCTCTCCTGGGTCACTGAACGCCTGCTCCCAGTGATCTGGCATCACCCCTCGCAGTCCGGTGGCGCCCCGGCCGCCGGTGACCCCGTTCTCTACGGCCCGAGCATCTCGGGACAGGCTGGAGAGACGCGGTCGACTGGGGGACCAGTGTCCCTGCTGGACGCCGAGTCCCGCAGAACCTCCTGTGAGAACCAGAGGAAGTCTGTTTAACACTGAAGGCTCCAATGATCCTGTGAGGCTAAAAGACCTGAGGTCAGCAACCCCCACCGCACGCACGCACGCACACACACACACACACACACCACTCCCACAGGACGACGTGTGTGACCGCACATGTCACACTCTAACAACGAGCCTAATTGTCCTTGTAGTGTCCTTCAGCTCTGACGTGGATCTGAGAGGATGAACACGACACGAGGCTTCCTGTCTCCTGCT
>CAAKHB010006826.1:0-11202 GCA_901007665.1 Aeoliscus strigatus
TGGCGTGGATGCTCTTCCACGCTTGCATGGCTAAACAAAGTGCCAAGTGATGTCTGAATGTTCAGAACCCTAAATGGACTGTAATGGTTTGCATGTAGGCTGCAAATGTGTAACCAGACAGCCTGTGAGTGAGTGCGCAGACACACAAACCCGACAGTCCCCTGAGTGTCTCGTCCTGCACAGGTGATTTGTCATCGTCTCTTATCGTCTGACTGGCAGCTCTTCTTCCACCCAATCAGTTAATTGTTCATTTGAACCTAATTGGCAACATGATCTGCCGACAGCATTTGAGCATAAATGAGTGATTGGAGGAGTCTGGATCGGATGCACTCTCATTCTGTTCCCTGATAAAACAGGAGCACCACCCTTGGTCTGCCACAATGAAGGCTTCTGTTCCAGAGCAGGAGGATAAAAGCAGACAACTGTTGGCGATAGCTTTCATATGATGGCTGCTCTGACACTCATCCTGACACAGATTGTTCCCTCCTCGGTTTGGTGTGTGATGGGACCATTGAAACCAGAATAGAAGCAGAAGAAACTTTGAAACCCTTCAAAGACGTTGGTATTATGAATCAGAACAAAGATGTTTGATGACTGGAAACTGCTCAAGGCCTCTCTTATTCTCTTCTCTTCTCTTCTCTTCTCTTCTCTTCTCTTCTCTTCTCTTCTCTTCTCTTCTCTTCTCTTCTCTTCTCTTCTCTTCTCTTCTCTTCTCTTCTCTTCTCTTCTCTTCTCTCTTCGTCCTCTCCCCTTCTCCCCTCCTCCTCCGTCTCTCCTCCCCCTTTCCTCCTCCTCTCCTCTCCTCCTTCTTTCCTCTTCTCCCTTCCTCCTCATTCACTTGTCCTCGAGTGAACATCTGTTTTCATATCATCAGATGCTGCTGTGTGCGTCAATAGACAGATTGATTGATAGATACTTTATCTCTATGTGAAACACACGTAAAAGAAAGAAAAGCAAGTAAAATGTTGCTGAAATAAACCAGTCTTGTCCTGGTAGAATCCATATCCATATGACCATAAAAAATAATAATATAGAATCCTGCTGTGAAAACCAGAAAAAATTGGGGAAAACAAATACTTACAGGTAAGAGGAAAGAGAAATAAAGATGTAATAATATACGGCAGTGCTGGAGGGGCTGACACTTTGGATCTGAATGTTCATACATTCCATACATTCCATATATTCCCTCCGGCTCCCCAATCGACAAGGCTCCTTTGACCGTTTTGACAGTAAAAATCATTTTCTTCTATTTTGCAGGCTAAAAGATGATGTATAGTTATTGCTGTTGCTGTGGCGACCAAACGTCCAGCTCCCATGTAGGGAACCCTGCATCATTTAGGAACATATTACTCAAGTAATGACGGTAAATGAAGTGTTGACATCAGATGTTGAAACCCCTGTGAAGTCAGCACCTCATCAATGATGCACAATGTTTTTACAGAACGTTTTGAGATGTGCACACACACTTACATAAATATTTCATACAAACAACCCCCCCACACACACACACGTGATATCTCTCCTCGTCTTCTTGCAGTGGTGTGTATAATTTTTTTTCTATTTTTGGGAGGAATATACTCCAAGTATATAAGTAAGAGTGGAAATTACACAAAATGAATTGAACATGGAACTAGCAGTTCCTACAGAACAGTAGCTGCTGTACATGACGAGTACAAGATAACTGCAATAAATTCACTGGAAATAATAATAATAATATATCTATGAACGGAGGTGTTTTCAGAGGGACATCCAAACTGGGATCAAGTCCTGGGAGTGATCAACCCTGTCTAAATCCTCAGTCTCTATAAGCTGTAATCGTGCACAATGTGGTCGAGCACTTTCTACCACTGTTGTCCTGAAAAACACATCTCTACTTCCTGTTCCTAAGCTCATAAGTAGACTGAGTCCACATTCTCCATCACAGTGACAGTGGAAGTTGCCCTGAAGTGTCCCTGTCGTTGTGTAAGAAAAGAAAACCTTAGCAAAGTAGAAAGAGTCCTTTTTCACAGAAACTAAAAGTGAGTTGTTTGTCCACAGTGTCTTCATTTCACAACCTTTCTTTACCTCGAATCTATTGAAATATGGCCTTCAAGTAATGAACAAGGCGGCTAGGAAGCTAGCATCAGCATGAACTACTTGGCCAACAAGTGTGCCAGCTATGGGCTAACGTCAGCATGACAACCCTCACCGGGAGAGTTTAAACGGTTCGAACGGGAGAACCATTTAAACCGCTACCTCAGCTGTGTAGGTGCATGTCAAGCTAAGCCGCTAAGCTGACGCTGTAGGTACACCGTCAATTTGAGTCAGTTGAGTTGAGTCAGGTTGTGCTGTGAATGTGTGTGTGAACGCAGCTCGTGAATGTTTTCCTCAAGCAGCCGTATGTGTTCTTCCAACCTGCAGTGGACCACCAGTCTGAAATGAATGTTTCCCACTGATCGGAGATGTTTCATCTGTGACTGCAGGAGCTTGTTGCCTGTGTGCACCCAAAGGTGTGATGTGGTTCCTCATCCTACCTGCTGATCTCCTGTTGGCTACTCAGATAATGAGTGTGTGTTTCAAACAGGAATGTTTACTGAGCAGATGAACCACACAGTAGAAAAGGTTATATTATATGTGTATAAAGGCCTTTACCTTGGAACCAGATACAATGCTCATTAACTGACACCTCAGAGAAGTGCCAACGTTATCAGCTACACCTCCGATGAGCCGTGATGTAAACGAATGTGTCAGCTGATTTACACAATGAATAATTTCAGAGTCGACCTCCAGAGGTTTGACGATGCTGCTGATCAGTATAAATGATGCTACAATGAAAGACACCTGACACGTCTGATGGGAACATGATGGTTGTGAACGTGTTAAATTTAGTCCTCTGTCATGTCCGTCCCCCAATTCACCTTGTTTCCCCCGCTGCTCCCTAAACACGACTGGGAGTCCCTCTCTGTGTGTGTGTGTGTGTGTGTGTGTGTCAGACAAAGAGGGCATACATAATTCAGCGCAGGGAACTGAACCAGATTCTGGTCCACTCCTTTGCCCCCCCCCCGCCTCCGTCCTTGCCACCGTCCCCTGGCAGAGCTCCGTTTCCAGAATTCTTCTTGTCTGCCGTTTGTTTCAGTGCGTTGAATGTCACAGGTTGTCTCTGAAATGTCAGCTCAGAAACAGATTATAAAGCACAGCCAAGTTGATCAGTCACTTATGGAAGATGATAATTCACTGACCAGTCCAGGGTCCAGGTCATTTGTCAGAGTGGAGCTGCAAACAGAACACCCCTTTACCTCGGATGTCTGACCTGTAACTCGGTCCAACTCTCTAATATGTCGTCAACAGCTCAGCTGTCTGTGTGTGTAAATGTTGTAGGTATTTTTTCTCATATGCTGTGTTGTGATGAAACAAACATCTGGAGCAAACAAAACAAACTGGAACAAACGTGGTCTGAAGTTGGATGTCTGTTGCAGCCGGAACACACTCTGACTTCCTCAGAAACAGAAAACTAGGCCGTCTTGTCTAAATGTTGCCTCTCTCCTGCCAGCCTCATTCTTCCCACATACATGATAACTAGATGACAGTTCATCTCAGCCTTCCGGCGTTCTTCCCTCCCACTCCTCCATCCCTCTCACTCCGTTCCCTCTGGTCGGAGCTGCTCGGTGTCCGGTCTCATCCTGATAGCATGTCACATGGCTGAGGTGACAGATGATGAGCTGCTTAAAACTGCCTGAATACATGAGATGTGCAGACAGCGAGGTTCCTTGTGTGTGTGTGTGTGTGTGTGCCAGAGTTGGTGTGAAACAGCAGTGACAAGCCGACATGGCACCTAACCGCATCCTCCTCCTGCAGGTTACCAAGTCAGCAGAGGTTTTGCTTCGGAGACAGTGGTGCATGCTGGGCGCTGTGGCATGGGTTGTTTGTCTCTGCATCTCGTTTCGTCTCTCTGATGACTCCTTTTTTCATCGTTTATTTTTCATTATCTCGGTCTCCTGTGGGACGTCTGAGGGAGGCAGGACGCAAATCAAAGAGCTGCTGTTGAACTGGATTTACATTATCACACACAAACATGCTGGAAAGAGACGTCATGTTCTGAAACCCAGGAATCACAATAGACCACAGATCTATTGTCACATCTTATATCTCATTGAGACCTCATCATTTGACCCTCTGTCAGATGAACAGTGATTAAATGAAGCAATTGTTGTCATAAGCTGCTTTTACACAGCGTTGTCATCCTGGGAATATTCCAGCAGGCTTTGGTTGGACTGCTCTGTGCATCAGAGGCTGAATGGGGGTTTGGATTGGTTCTTCACCTCTCAACAGTCTTCCTCCATTGTTCCTCCGATGAATAAATGTCAGCGATGCGGAGCAGGGTGTGACGTTTTGGGGTGTTGTGTGTTGGAACACATGCATCTGAGTTCCCCTGTTTAAAATGTAATAGTAGTGTAACGTTTTCAATGAATCAATGACATAAAAAAGTAATCAAGTAGACTTGTGGCACTGCAGAGTAGAACAGGACAGGAGAAACAATCAAACCTACATCTGTGGCGGCAAAGCAACAAAAATATTACTAAATATAAACATACTTTCAAACTATTCAGATAACTACAATTCTAATCCTTACTGTTCACAGGTTAATTAAACCTTTTATTGATAAAAAATAAAAAGATAAATACTTTTGATGAATCAAAAAGATAATTATTTATTAAATATTACAAAGAAATGTTGTTATTAAATGACCTAATATTGTATGTAATTAGTAACTCCCCAACACTGAGTTGCAGACAGACGAACCATGACGGCTGCAACCTGTGGCGTCCGTCAGCTCCTCAGCCTCTGAGCAGAGGACGTCAGCACCTGCAAGCCGGGGAATGTATCTCTGGTTTGCTGTAAATCACAGTCTGTCACACGTGATGTTCTGTGGTCATGTGGTCATGACAATGTTCACGCTGTGGAAACGTGGGTTAGCAGAAGCAGCATAAAGACATAAAGATATATTGTCAGTGTGAAGGCAGCTCTACAACAGTCAGTGTTTCGTCTGTTGGAAATGCGTCGCCACAAGGCGTCGGTGCCTGTGTGTCCGTTTCCAGCAGAGACCTCACTCACCAGCACCGAAAGAAACCTGACGCCAACAGCTGTTAGCGCTAGCAGCTTTAGCCTCCCGTTCCTTTGACGTCTGTTTTCTCTGCTGCTATTTAACTGGATTAAACTCAGGTGTTTGTGTGTGTGTGTGTGTGTGTTTGTGTGTGTGTGTGTGTGTGTGTGTGTGTGTGAGTTTGTTTGTGCTGCAAGGGACAAATGTTTGTGGATTAATGATTCATATCTCTGTCTTGTCTTTAAAGGACCCAGATCAACTTCACAGTGGCCATTGATTTCACAGCTTCCAATGGTGAGACCTTCATTTAAAACACACACGACCCACACAAGAACACGCAAAGTCCACTCCAAGCTGCCGGAGCGTTCATTCACGTATATTCCGAGGGGAGAATCTACGCTCCTTCTTACCTGCTGGCGAGTCTGAGAATAGAGACAAATCCTGTTGAATCTGCTCTCAGGAGCAGGTGTAAAATAAAGTTGATCTAATGCTGATCAGGGTCTTAGACTGGGTCTGAGATTTCAGTAACTGGTCGACGTGAGTCACTTGTTTCAGGGGTTCTTTTTAGGGCCCGGGACCCTCTGATAATCCAGTGTCGATTGAACATTTGCCTACAGCCCTTTGTGTTCCAAGATTCAAATTCACCATTTATACTAAAGACCTTGATTTACATGAATCACACTACAAACAGAAACTCCTCCCATGTCCACCCTACTTCACCGGTGTTTCTTCCCAGCACCTGTGACAGACAAATCCTCTGTAACTGGTTGTAAATTGTGTCGTTGTCCCTCAAACACAGCTCAGGGACCACAGGGCTCCAATGACCCCATTAATTGGAGTACAGTCGACTTGTGACTCTTGAGTTGCCCGAACGGTATGACTGTGTGTTCCCCGTCCAACAGGTAACCCCGCCCAGCCCACCTCCCTCCACTACATGAGTCCCTACCAGCTCAACACCTACGCCATGGCTCTGAAGGCCGTGGGCGAGATCATTCAGGACTACGACAGCGATAAGATGTTCCCCGCGTTGGGCTTTGGAGCCAAGCTGCCACCTGACGGACGAGTCTCGCACGAGTTTGCACTGGTGAGAGCACGAAGAGGACAAAGATGTGATTGTTCCTGAAGGTTTACATTTCAACTCCAGTTAAATTAATCCTGTCTGTCAATCAGTGTAAGCCCCGCCCTCTGCCCACAGCTCCAGACCCTTCTAATCCTTGTACAGAAGGTTCTGCATCAGTCAGCCATCTTAGTTTATCAGTTCCCACTGTGGATTAGAGGAACGATCCTCAGATGATCCGTCAGAGGTGGACGCTAACAATGTGCCAACCGCCATTAAACGATTAAAAAAAAGAACTGACCTGTCAGTGATCTGTTGAACCAACATGACTGTTGAAGCAGAACGGAGGTTGACGACAAGTCGTCAGTGGACGTGCTCACAGAGCGTTTCAGTATTCTGAAAAGATCAAAATGAGTTTTGTTGGAAGAACTACAATGCTGCTTTTTCCAGTTGATTTCTGCAGAAAGTCAGAGGTTGTCAGCAGGTTGGTTCAAAGCCAGGATACATAATACAACAAGGAAACAGCTCCTGACTTGTCGCAGTGATATGTGATCCTTTACTGAAGTGGACTTTGTCACGGGGTCTCGTCTCCCCCTTGCAGAACGGGAATCCTCAGAACCCGTACTGTGCAGGAATCGACGGAGTGATGGAAGCCTATTACCAGAGTCTGAAGTCGGTCCAACTCTACGGACCCACCAACTTCTCCCCTGTCATCAACCACGTAGCCAGGTAACCCCCATGTTGACTGAACCCTCTTCTAGGCCTGAAAAAACACAGAGTACATTTCTGCCCGAGGATGACGCTCAGCACGTGTTCTCAGGTTTCCTGCTCTGAGCTCTTTGCAGCGACAGTTCCCAAGTAGCTAAGAGGAACAGAAGTACAGACAGAGTACCTGATGATTACAAACATACGTCATTTCCTGCTGGACAATCTGGATTGTTCCGTCAAGCTGCTGTTTTGTGTTCTGGACGTGAAGCTGTAAGACCCAGTGACTCCAGCACCTCTGCAAGAAATAGACACTGGGTATGTGACTTCAGTGAGTCTAGACAGGTGGCGCTGCCAACAAGCCAAAAGCAAAGGAAATGTTATTATTCAACACACACAAAGGAGTTTTTGCACCAACGGTTGAGATTGTAATTGTGATTATTTGTATAATGTAATGACACGTTTGTCTCCAGGGATGTGTCTGATGACAGTTAATCTTGTAATTAAATCATGTAACATGTAACTCCTTAGTCTGTGCAGCAACTGATGAGGAAGTCAAAGGTCAAATGTGGGCTATCGGCCTGTGCAGTGATCAGTGGTGGTTGTCAGTAAACGTCTTTAGTGTCATCCAACACATGCAGCGCCTGTCATCTCTCATCTGTCTCATCTACACCCTCTATTTGTTGGTCGCTCCCGTGTACAACAATATGAACGCTCCTTTTCTCTCTCTTCACTCCCACATGCTGCTGAGTCACCGTACATTTCATTTCTTTCCCCCGTCTCTGTCTTCAGCTCTGAGTAACACTTTTGTGTGAGACCTTAATTGGTCAATGAAGACATGAACAGAACCAACAATACAACAGACATCAGCACAGCACGCAAAAAAGGATACGATACACAGACCAGAAATGAGTCAATAGATTCAGAATAATGATGACGACGACAACAAAAACAACAACAACAACATTGTTGTTGGTATTATTATTATATTATTATTATGAGAGAGAAGTTTGTTGTTTACTAGTTCAATGCTTGTTTCAAGGATATCATATCGAGGTTTCATGGAGGTTTTCTGCTAAATTTTTGCTTGTGAATGAATCGTTTACATTTCAGTCTGTATCCTAGTGACACACAACGTCTTTGAGATTAGGATTGTGAACAGACTGATCCCAAACAACGAGAGAGATTTCAAATGGCAGAGAGAAAGCAAGTCAATGCTCTGTTGACCCAGCATGAAGGAGCACTAATGTCTCAGTAGGAACATTTCAAACAGATGAACTGTGTCTGATGTCCTCAGGGGACCGAGGGGATTCAGGAGATTCTCAGTCGCGATGTGGTGTGTGTGTGTCTGTGCTCCAAAGGTACGCAGCCTCGGTGAAGGACGGCTCGCAGTACTTTGTGCTCCTCATCATCACAGACGGCGTCATCTCAGACATGGCCCAGACCAAAGAGTCCATCGTCAACGTAAGTGTCTCCTCCACAGCGAACGCACCCAGAGCTGGAAAAGATCCATACGAACGACGTGAACAACGGAACCCCTGATGGCGTCAGTCTCATCTGTCAAACTGTGTCTGACTCTGTTTGTATTGGCACCGAAATAACGTCAGAATCGCGTACATCCAATAAAACTGAAAGCAGAGGGGGCGTGTGTGTCGATGGGGGCGAACAGGGTGTAATTTAAAACAGAAAACAGACGAGCAGTCAGCGGCAGACCTTTACTGAGGGGATCATCAATCGGTCGGCAGCTTGAGGACAAAACATTACTCAAACACTGAACATACTCACCGCTGGCGCTGTTCTACAACACACACACACGCACACACACACCATGGCTAAGCTGTCAATGTGGATTCCTCCATCTGTCATTAGTCACGTAGAATGTCAAGAAGTATAATCTCGACTGCACCTGGAGCCTCTGAGGTCCAAACACACACAGTCCCAAATGCAAACGTTTGTGCTTCCTGTCCCACAGGCCTCGTGTCTGCCGATGTCCATCATCATCGTGGGGGTTGGACCGGCAGAATTCGACGGTGAGGAGCCAGTGAGAGGAACATGCTTGTACTGAAAAAATGTCACATTCATCCAGACATTCTCATTAGTTTTCCTTTTCTTCTCCTCAGCCATGATTGAGTTGGACGGAGATGAAATCAGAATCTCATCCAGAGGACGATACGCTGAGAGGGACATTGTTCAGGTTCACCCTCCATCTTTTCTTTCTGCACTCCTGCTTTGAGCTACGACCGACAGATCGTGTCAAGTCTCGTCATGACGACACCTTTTCACATCGTCACTGCTGCCATGTTCCTGTTGTACACCATAGAAGGCCACACTGACACACACAGGCCTGGAATCAAGGAGGAGTCTCTGGGCTCCATTGAGATGGTCTGAAGCACAAAGCTGCACTTGTTAGTTGTTAGTCAGTCACTTGTTAGTTGGACAGAGTGGTTTTAGACTGTTCCTTGGAGGAGAGTGTGAAGGCTTGGACTTCTTCTGTGAATTGGTCCTGGGGGTGTTTGGGGCGTGTCATTCAATCAGCCAATCACACTGTCACCTCTCATCCCTTTTAAAAGTGGTGCACCTGGAGCAGATGGAGGATTGATACTTAGATGGAGAACCGATCAGTGCTGTGTCTCAAATCTTGTCCTTCTCTACTTAAACTTAGTATATTGAGTACATAAGAATGAGTATGTGAACGTAGTGTACTACTTGCACTTAACGGACAAAAAGTTCAGTGTGGATCGATGGACACTTTCCACCCTCAGCGTCCTCCATCTTAGTGACGTAGAAATTACATACCAGTCAACAGAGACACCAGCGTCACCTCGGGGGACATCACCTAACCCTAACTCGGCCAATGCTAACGTTAGCTTGCTAGCTAGTAAACACCAGTCGTTGATGTTATGTGTGATGTTGTGTTGGCTGATGTGTTGGAAATATTCACTAAATGCATCAGCTAGTGTATCAACAGTTTCATTTTCATGTCATTTGTGCGCGACGGCACTGCTATATTTGAGGCAGAACTACCCTGTAGAAATCTGAGCACTTCACGAGTAACTACATAGTGTGGATAATGTACTAGGAATAATTCATTCATTCATTCATTTTCTGCCGCTTAATCCAGTTACGGGTCACGGGTGTGCTGGAGCCTATCCCAGCTGTCAACGGGCGAAAGGCGGGGTACACCCTGGACAAGTCGCCAGCTCATCGCAGGGCCACATGAAAGACAGACAACCACTCACGCACGCACACATTCACACCTAAGGACAATTTTAGAGTGACCAATTAACCTCAGCATGCTTTTGGAGGTGGGAGGAAGCCGGAGTACCCGGAGAGAACCCACGCAGACATGGGGAGAGCATGCAAACTCCACATAGAAAGATCCCAGGTTAGGAAGCGAACCAGGGACCTTCTTGCTATGAGGCAACGGTGCTAACCACCGCACCACCATGTCGCCCTGTACTAGGAATAAGTTCAATTCAATTCAATTCATTTCAATTTATTTGTATAGCCCAACATCACAATTTACAATTGTCTCGATGGACTTTACAGTCCGCACATTGCTACATCCTCTGTCCTAAACCCTCAGTCAGGGTGAGGAAAAACTGGGTAGAGGGGGTGGTGAAGGGGAAACAGGGGAGAGAGGAATAAAGAAGGTGGGAAACAGAAGAGGCTTAGCCAGCCCTAACTATAAGCTTGGTCAAACAGGAATGTCTTAAGTCTATTCTTAAATAAAGAAAGTGTGTCAGCCCCCCGGACCCAAAGTGGAAGGTGGTTCCAAAGGATGGGAGCCTGATAGCTGAATGCTCTGCCACCTACTGTGGTTTTGGATATTCTGGGTACAACAAGCAATTCTAGATTTCGGGAGCGTATTGGTCTATTTGGATGATAAGGTACTATGAGATTTTTGAGGTATGAGGGACCCTGACCATTCAGGGCTTTAAAGGTAAGGAGAAGTATTTTGAAATCTATTCTGTATTTAACTGGGAGCCAATGTAAAGAGGCTAGTACAGGGGATATGTGGTCCCTTTTTCTGGTTCCTGTCAGGACACGAGCAGCGGCATTTTGTACCAGCTGCAGGGGCTTCAGGGAGTTGTCAGGGGAACCTGACAGTAAGGAATTGCAGTAGTCTAACCTAGAAGTTACAAAAGCATGGATCAGCTTTTCAGCATCGTTACGGGACAGGAAGTGTCTGATTTTAGAGATATTCCGCAGATGGAAGAATGCTGTTTTTGTGGTATGTTTAATGTAAGAGTTAAAGGACAGGTCCTGATCGAATATAACACCTAGGTTTTTTACTGTGGTGGTGGAGGCCAAGGCAAAACCATCTAGGGAAATGATATGATCTGTAAGTGAGGACCTC
>CAAKHB010006827.1:0-30680 GCA_901007665.1 Aeoliscus strigatus
ACACCGTCTGTCGTCCCTCCCAGACGTCCGAAGAGGATTAAGTCTCCCCATCCCCGTCCTGGTCCTTTCCCTCAATAAACCCGTTACCCCTGAACTTGGTGTGCTTCAGTGTGTTGCGTTTGGGCCCCATCACCCCCCCGTTACAGACATAGCTCAAATTGAACATAACCCAACATAGGCCATCACCTAGAATACAAATACAATGTACAAGCATTTCTTTTCAAGTGCAAACAATGAAAACAAACAATAACTAGAATTACAGCATCACTTCTGCCATCTTTTCGTTTGGGAAATGTGACATCTGGTTTAATCTGAAATGTCTGTCTACCAACCAAGTCTGTCCTGAATGAATCTGAGAGAACTGATGGCCAGCCAGCTAGATCATTCGGCTGAATAAAAACTGGCAGATGAGGTAGTACATCTGCAGGAAAAAAGATGGACCTGCTGCTTGCTGGTCAGGCGGAGCTCCAAAATATTTCAGAAGTGCCCCTGCATAGACAAAAGCCCCTTTGGTTACCAATTACAATAGATTATATGCATATATTAATATTATGTAGTAAATTAGTCTAATTTTACATGAATACAGAAATCCATAATCTGTTTTTTTGATAGTTCAATCGTGTCCCTTTAAAGAATGCCCCAGCTTGGGGGCATTAGTGGTCCGGGGCCCTATGCAACCGCATAGTCCATGTAGTGGCTGTTTGTTATAACTCAAAAATTGTGCAGCTGGGAAATGAACTACAGTATATTTTATGCAGGGACAAAAGAGAGATGAATTGTTCAATGCTGATCAGATCATCATGTCTTTGTATGAGCGTTCCAGCGTCAAATTTCCCACTATTTTCCCCAGCACATGCCTGTGCCCCTGTGCTCATTTGGACTGTTCTGATCTGACTTAATTGGTAACCTTTTTACTATCTGTTTGCTGAAACTACTTGTTTTTTGTCAGCATTTTTGGCTTTGTTGAATAAGTTCTGGAAAGCACACAGTATATAACCATTTTACAACAGTACACTGATGTATTTAAGTTAGCAGAGCTGCACTGGAGAGGGAGGATGAGTCAACATCTTGTGAATGCACAAAGCGACACAACAGAAGGCCAGAGACTTTGTTTGGCTCAGTGTGCACAAACAAATACATGCTTGAATGGTTGTCAAATGAATATATCTCTGTTGATTATATGTGATATGAGAAGTAGAGGCTGTCTCGCCATCTATCTAGGAATTAAGAGATGGTGACAAAAAGGAGCTGACAACAAGGTCCAGTGAAAGAGAAAAAGTGGAGAGGAGCAATGACCTGCAGGGATCTACGAGGAGAATATTTAGACTAAAATAATCTGTCAAAATGAATTGCTTGCTCGCACTCCAAACTAATTTTTTTTTTTTCTGTCTTCCTCTTGTCAGTACATATCTTGACGGTATGTGCACACTTCTCTGCACCTTGGGTAGCTCATAACATTGCAAAGGCAGGCAGTGACGGCAGAGGCATTCATTTTAATTGTCTCCTGAGAAAAGCTTTCAACAAGTATTACTTTAGTCTTACTTTAGGCACATTTTAGTCAATCATCAATGCATTACCGTGATGCAGAGTTTTAATAGGGACAGAAAATTAATGGGTAAATCCCTCATTTTAACACCATGTTAATGAAGAAAAGTGCTACACATATTCATGGGGTGTCCGTCATATATCAAATGAGACAGTGAATGGACTGCTGCAAATTGTGACCCTTGTTTGTTGGTTTAATTATTCATCAAAAACTCAATCTAAATGTAAAATGTATACATGTTTTCACAATGAATGAAGGAAATGCCACAATGAGTATGGCATGGCTAGACATCCAGTGGTAAAGATCTAGTAATCTTCCACTAAGATTGTTGAAATTCATACCCAGTGAAGTCCTTCCAAATACTTCTGTGACCTTGATGTAGCAGTCAGGATTCTGCAGCACTTATCAGACACACGGCAGCTTGGTGATCATATTGCTTGAGGTCTGAACACAGTTAATCTCTGTCTTATTTGGTTTCATTCCATCTCAGCCCTAGTTGGCTCTCCATTCTTCAGTCTCCATTTCTATCTCCTCTTTTCATATTTCTCTGAATTAATCTGCATTGTGCATATTATTTTATTCTTTCCTTCCCTCTGTTATAAGAGTGTGTGTTAAAGGCCTCGCTGAATAATAAGGATTTGTTCAGTGTTCAAGATTAGTATGTCAATATTTTTGACATACAATATTTGTTATGAAAAAATGGGTCACATCACAAATATTTGCATGATGAACCCACAGAGAAAAATCACCCTCTGCATTTTGGGGGTGTTAACAACTGAACCTTTACAGATTCCCTCCAGTCTCTTCCTTCTAATTGACCTTCTTTCCAGCGGCAGCAGAAGAAAACAGCCTTCAGTTAGGAAGCTGCAGTGAAGTCAGTGTACTCAGTGATCAGCTGCTGAGGATAGTTGAGAATCTGGGAGAAGAGGAAGCAGGTATTTTTGCCAGAACCAGAGACCAGACAACTTCAAGTGAAGTTCAAATTGAACTTGATTTACGATGGTCATTTCTCAGAGACAGCTTCCAATGGATAGTGATGCTGTATGCCATCTTTATGAAGCGGACACCGTGCTTCAGAATCAGAAATCAGAAATCAGAAATCAGAATCGGAATCAGAATCAGAATCATTCCTACACATTCCTCTCTCACCACTCACCAGAGGTCACACCAGCGTGACCCCTGCTGACATCACCTCACCTGCTATCTGTTCCTAAACAATCAACTCTCATCATAGTGCTGGAAGTTGTCCAACATCCTGGATGAAATGGAGTCTTTCCTACTCCCCTCCTTTCCTTAAAACTATAAAGGTGTCAAAACACACATGAGACAGACACCTTGCAGGAAGAAGAATATTTGTCACCTCCACAGTTTCTGACTTATGAAGGGTCAGACTCCCCCACTCCTCCTTTTGGGGGCCAAACTGAACTCCAGGCCTTTTCCTACATTCTTGAGCATAACTGAGCTCAGATTCCATTGTTTCAGTTGTAACCTAACAAATGTATTAAACATGTTATGTGCTTGTGGTAATATTATATACTTGTATATGGTAGGAACATTACTCATTTCTCCTAGTTTACTAGGTTTTGGTTGATATCAGAGTTATGGATGTTTTGATGTTTAGTGTTAAACAATGTTCTTCTGATGACATACTCGTACAGTGCCTTGCTACTTCACCGTCACCATTATGAAATGTGTAATGCCGATACGTCTTTCTTGATATTCTCCCTTCTAGTATGTTCATGCAACATGCTATGCAATACTATGAAATATGCAATTTTACAGATTCTTTCTTATCACTAGATAAGTAATGATGTTTAGTTTGTTATACTAGGCTGCCAAGTCTATTACTACATGATACATTCTGTGCCAGTAGTCAACAAGAGTTCATACATTGGGGCATGGTGTTTGGTGAACGTTACCACATAAGATTAATCACTAGCTCCCAATCACAGATGTGTGTCTCCTGGGGCCTGGTACAAGCACCAAGCCCACCAGTCGTAAATTACAACGAATATCTCCTCCTCTAACCGGTTACTTGAGGTGTGATTGTACCAATTCATGTATAGTTTGGAATGCTCAATTTTGAAATGTGTCGGAATTCAGTCGTGAGTATATTAAATTTGGCATCTGGCATCAACCCTTCGGAGCACACATGAGTGGAAGCAAGCCTACTTTGAGCGTTCACTGAGTCGGAGCGATGGGCTGGGACCACCGGGTGTTCACCGCTTCTCCAAGCGGATGGTCCTCGGATCTGCTGTGAGTCTGCACCGGCTCTCAGTCCTGCCATGAATGTCTCCTAGCAACGCTGAGACGCCGCTGTTTAGCGGAAGCAATGGCAGACGGCTGGAGGCTGCGATCAGAAGTTTCACTGCAGGGCACTGAGTTGACGGTGAAAGCGTGATAACATGGTAAAAACGAACTGAATAAAACTGAACTGAAGAAAACTTGAACTGAAGAAAAACCTGAACTCAATAAAAACTGAATTCAATAATAACTAGGGTGAGACCCGAATCTATTCTGGCCAGTGGAGGTTTCTTGTTACTAATTAATATGCTACCGGTTACCGGTAGAGGCAGAGATAAATCAAATTGCTCAGGCCAAAGACCTCGAACTTGATTGTAAATTTGGATAGTCATATCTTTCCTTCTAACACCATGTTTGAGTCTGTGAATGTTATATTTTAAATTACTTGCCATATAAATTGAATGAAGTGACAGATGCATTGATGTTTGGGTGTAACCTAACCTGCAATGCAGAATATAAAAGTACTGTAATCACACATGATAAATGCTGATACTTTTTTTTTTTTTTTTTTTTTTTTATCATATTTTTTTTATTATTTCACACACAGAGACAGTTCTGTTGGTTGGGGTTACAGTGGTTCCCTGGTATATGGTACCTACATATATGCCAATACGGAGTAATTCACACACAGTATTATATTAATCAGTCACAGCTATACAATCGTCTCAATTCTTACCCAGTTGTTCCTATGAGCTTGTGGTAAAAAAACGTTCCCATAGCCCTCTCTTATCCTCGCTGTCACTGACTCTCGCTAACATTTGTTCATATGATGCAATTTCTGCCATTTTTCCAATTCACTTTTTATAGTTCGGTGGGGATGTACTCTTCCATAACCTGAGGATAATCCGGGCTGCCACAACCGTCCCGACCTTTATGACTGCCAAATATTGTTTTGACACTCCCATTACTTGTGATTGGTTGCCCAGTCAGCATAATCTTGGAGTGACTGGGATCTCAAGCTCCAGAGCCATCCCTAGATGTTCTAATACTTTTAATACTACCCAAAATGGCTGTATCAGACTACATTCCCATAGAACATGTAGGAAAGTCCCTGCCTGTGTACCACATTTCCAACACAGATTATCAGGTAGTAAACCCATCCTATGGAGTGTAGAGGGGGTGAAGTAGAACCTATGTATTAGTTTATATTGAGTAAACTTCCCTCTAGCCTCCCTGATGTATTTTCCTGAGTTTACAATTATACTCTTCCACTCCACCTCAGTCAGTTCACATTCCAAATCTCTCTGCCAAATAGTCTTCAGAGTCCGGCAGATATCCTTATTCAGCCTGCTGAAGTCTCTTTAAAACACTGCTGCTGTATGCCCTGTCTCTGGTAAGTCCAGGAAGTCCCTCACTGGGTTTGTCTCCTCTGCAAATTGCCCTTTTCTAATACAGTGTTTAATTTGAATGTATTTCCAGAAGTTGCCATTTTCTTGTAGGTCATACCTTTGTAATAATTCTGAATAAGAATTATTCACGAATAAGTCACTTATTTTGCATATTCCCTTTCTTAACCATTGTCTCCAGAAAACTGTTTTCTCCCCAATACATTCGGCTGGGTTATTCCACAGTGAGGCATATATTTGCTTTAGATGAGGCGTTCTGCACCTTTTGTGGACTTCTTTCCAGACCTCCTTTCAGTACTTTAGTATACGGTTTGGGGGATGTTCTTGTCCACTGGTGGATGGACCTGGCGACAGTGCATCCAGTGGGTTGAAGGGACTTCGAAGTTCCATTTCAATTTGAATCCAACTCAGTTTTGTGTCAGTTCTTCCAATATTTGGCAAATCTCACCATTTCAAATGCCAAGTTGTATAGTCCCAAGTTGAGGAGGGCCATTCCTCCTATTTCCTTTGGGGCCCACATTTTCTTTGATATTTATCCTTGACTTTTTCTTGTCCCACAAAAAGTCCTTGACAATAGCATCATATTGCTTAAACCATCGTGGTGCTACACACCCCGTGGTGCTACACACCCCGTGGTGCTACACACCCCGTGGTGCTACACACCCCGTGGTGCTACACCACCTGTAACATCATGGAGACATAGTTAACCTGTGGTGCGATCACCATTTTAAGAACATTAGTTTTCCCCATTTGTCCAAATTTAGTTTAACTTTTTGGAGGACAATTTAACTGTATTATCTCCTCTATTTTTGAACTGAGACAAATACCCAGATACTTCATACGTGATGGTATCCATCTGAATCCAAATGGTGTAATCTGGCTAGCACAGCATGAATCTGAGATAGGCATGCCCTCTGATTTATGCCAGTTTATCATGTACCCTGATAGTCTATAGTAGGAGTCAATACTATTCAGTAGTTTTGGGAGAGACTTCTTTGGGTCTGTCACTACCAACAGTATATCATCGGCATACATAAACAATTTGTGCTCCCTCCCCCCTGCATATACTCCACAGATCCCTTTATCTGCCCGTATTGCTACGGCCAGTGGCTGCAGGAAATTTTTAAGAGTTATGGAGAGAGTGCACATCCTTGGCGGTTTCCTCGTGAGAGACTACAAAAGTCTGATAGAATGCCATTTGTCAACACAGCTGCTCTCAGTTTGGAATATAATATTTTTAGCCATCGACAGAAGTCCCCTCCAAAACCAAATTTTGACATGACAGATGTCAGTAAACCCCACTCTACCCTCTCAAATGCCTTTTCCGCATCTAGTGATAGGGCCGCCACTGAGGTTGGATTATTGCTATTCAGCCATGTTTGGTGCACAAGTCTTTGCATATTGTCTCCTGATGACCTATTCTTGACAAAGCCCACCTGTTCACCATCTATAATAACTGGTAATATTTCGTCTAGTCTTGGATTTTTGTCAAGATCTTACAATCCACCCCCAGTAGACTCACTGGTCTGTAATTGGCTGGGTCCGACCCGTCTCTGAGTTGGGTTCACTACCCGATACATTTAATGAGGCATTAATTTCATTGATACCCAAAAAGGACAAACGCCTCCATATACACCTTATGCAATACGGGGGCCAATATATCAATATACTTCTTGAAGTATTCAACAAGTAGGCCATCCAGACCTGGTGATTTCCCTGTTTTCATTGATTGAATAGTGGCGCTGATCTCCTCCTCTGTTATCGGGGCCTCCATCCTATTCTTTTGGCAATTCGAAATAGTCGGTAACTGCAGGTTTGGAAAAATGCGTTCATCTCATCAGATGAGGGTGTGCAAGTCGAGGTATACAAATCCTTATTCTCCTCCCTGGAACGTCCCTGGAAGACGCAAGTATTTCACTACCTCTTTTTATCATTGGGATGTTATTGGAATTCTCCTGCTGTTTAAGCTGTCTGGCCAACAATCTACCACCTTCTCTACCACCAATCTCTTATTGCGCTTTTGTATTATACAGCTCATGTTAGAAAAAATTTCACTCTTCTGGAAGGATTTCCAGCCTGATGAAGCATTAGTTTAGCAACAATGTCACACCTTGTTTACTGTGCAGCCGCCAGCCGTCCTGTGATCTGCTGTCGTGGGGGCACAATTTCACTCATGAATGAAAACAATCAGTGGAAAATAATCATTCAAGCAAAAGCAGGATTGTATTATTCATAAATAAATAATAATATGTAAAAATATACATTTATTTGATTATTTGATTATTTCCCTCTTCACCTGCCAAAACTTCGAAGACAACTGCATTAAACAACAAGAGATGGATTAATAATTGTAGCAAAGTCTTAGTACCACTCCACTCACCTGCCTGTCCTCCACCTGTGTTGGGCGAACTCCCCACACACCCCAAACGTACAGGCATGGTGGAACAGAGAGCATACACCACACTCAAACACATAACACAGCAACAGCAGGAGTGTGAGACCCAGCTGGAATGAAACACTTCGATGGATAAACAACATTTAGAATTCAATTGTTTCTTCAGGAAGGGAATGTCATTGGGTAATCGTAGGAGGAGAAACTCATTTTGATCCTCAGGGTGTGCAGAGACACAAACCTGGTCTTCATCAGGTCTTTATATTCATATTGTATAAGAGACCAGAGGTGGATGTGGTTTGATGTTTGCAATAATGATTAGTAAAATGCAAAGCAATACACTCCATTCTCAACACAAGATGAGCAGATACACACCATGAAGCAAATGTAGGAGATGGGATAAATCCCAGCTGGAGGATCCAGTGATCCACATTTCCAACAGGAGAAATCCTATGGTACATTTTGCCTCTTTGCAGTATTTCTCAAACTGTTTCTTGGAGTTTATGATTTAAATTATAAATATATTACATAATTCATTTGCATTAGAATATTTCTAAACCTTTTTAGAATTAATGTTATTTCATTACTTATAGAATTGATTTATATTGTTTTCAAAATTGAAGTTGAGGAGACATCTCTGACCAGTTTCTTCACACCTATCTGCATGTTATCTCTGAGTTAATTTAGTCTGGTGTCACTGTCTGTATGCGCCGGCCCTGTGATAGTCTGTCTCTCTGGCTCTGCATGAACCCTGAGGCGTCTTCCGTTGAACCCACGTCTCTGACTCAGACTTGAATTACTAAACTGAACAAATGTCAGACAGAAAGTGAAGCCTCTGATTTCTGCCGTGATGTTCAAAGACACACACTGGAGGTGGCGTAAGCAAATGTGGGTTGATGCACGAGCCCTTTGATTGACCAGTTTATGATGTACCTGCCTCTCCTTGCCCAACGTCTGATGATAACCATGCAAAGCTGTAAACAACTTCAGTGAGAGTAAACGCAGAAAACTCACTACCAGCTCATAAGTTTTGTAAATTTGTTTGTAGATTTCTCCATAAAAGCCAAAACCCTCCAAATTTATAAACGCTGTGGCAAACTCATTGTGTTAAATACATGTGTAGCTCCTGATCGCCAATCAGTCATAAATTGGCAGTATGCCTCTGGTAATCAGCCAAGTCTCTGCCCCATGATGAGCCAATGACCAATGGTGTTCAGCATTATCTGTGTGTATTCTTAAATTTACACAAGCACTACATGTGGTCGGCAGCAGGTGTAGATTTTGTTTGTATCTACGAAAAGATGGACACATCAATGTAGTTGAAATCTGCGAAGTCTTTCAAAAATAATGTTTCCATGATTCAGCTGCAGCAGTGGTTGTATTTCTTTTTGTTTTACGGTGCTGCTGTTTTTGCACCCTGCTTCTTTGATTATTGGATGTTTATCTTATCTTATCTTTAACTTCCAAATAGCCTTACCACATAAAGTTCCTGCAGTTTTTGCCTTGAATGCCTACAAAAAGCACACCCAAAAAAAACTAAAAGCTGGTCTTCAACCACTTGGAGTACATACATGTTTTCGGCCATTGTGAGGGAAAATACAGTAGGTGTGTTTGTTTGGGTCTGCGACCGGTCTTACATAAATATCGAATTCATTTGATTTTCTGTGTGGTGTCAGATCACAACAGAAGTCATTGAAGAATCTTTCCTACATCTCCTTTATTAAAGAAACTAAATAGCTCATGTTATTTCTCCTTTGATCAAACAGCTCGTGGTCTCGTTCTCTACGTGGGCTCCTTGTGCACAGTTGAGTTACTCCCCGATGTGCACACACACTTATACAGACCCGTGCATGCACGTTAATCATATTATGGATTGTTATCAGATGAAAGTATCACATCCAGTGTGCACACACGCCACAAACACACCTTCTATCGACCCTCACAAAGTAAATTATCTTTTTTGGTTTGCGCTGATCTGAAGACTTCAGTTTACTCACCAGACCCCCAACACACACACACATACACATACACATACACACACACACCCTCACTTCTGCCTCTAAATGGTTAATTATTAAGCCAGAATGGGACATAATTTCTCAGGGTGGTTTAAAATCTTAAATCATTTAGTCTAAAACCACAAATTTTAAGAAAACTGCTAGATATTTCTAGGGTTCTAAAAGATATTATTTAGTTTTACTCAAAATCTGTCAGTTTGTCCATGTCACTGTGTGTATTTTTACAAAGGGTGCATGATATAAACATGCTAAGATACATTGAGAAGAAAGTGGCTTACTGTATACAGCTCAAAACCGATCACTCGTGTTTGTGTCACATTCATCTCTTCAAGGTCATCTCACATCCAACACCAAGGGTTCCCACCCTACATAACAGCAACCAGGAAAAGAACCTGAACAAACAGTCATCAATTCTATTTCCCTGCTTGGGGAGGGGGTACAGCCGGAGGGGAGGAACTCTGACTCGCACACCTGCTCCAGCTGAGGGCCCCCCCGCCATCCCTGTGATAGAATTACCACAGGGGGCCACTTGGAGGCTAAACGTTGTCCCGCAGCAGGCCTATTCGGGCCCCATTGTACCCTTGTCCCTCCATGGGAACCCTCACTGCTACAAGCGCCAGCCACTGACTGTCCCCAGAGACGTTGTCATTTGTAATACTCCTGTGTGAACTTTATGTGTAGAATTCTCACTCCGGGGCCTTGTTCCAAAGGTGTCTCTTATACCTGTCTGCATGTCTGTTTTTGCAACTTGTCGCTGGTTGACGCTAGGAGTTGCAGGGTATTCTGTTCTGATAAAGGCTGCAGACTGATGCCAGCGTTCTGAGGAATCAGCTGCGACATGGCGATGGGTACCCGGGTGAGGTTTGTCTGTAGCTGTGTGACGTTATCCAACAAACATGACAACTTTTGGATGGAAAGAGAAACACCAGAGCGCATCCGAAAACAAGCAGTTGCTGTGGGAATCATCAAAGTTTTAAATGTAGACTTGTTATTTTACTTTCAAATTATCCAAGTGCAGGGAAGCTTCTATTTCACCATCAAAATGCCCATCTCAGGGAAACGGATCAAACAATTTACAATGGATAAAAATACAATTCAGAAAAATACATAGTACAGAGTATCTATACAATCTGTATTACCTATATTAGTATATGATTATTGGTGCCACCTTGAACTATTAGACAAAAAATATTTTCTGTAATACAGCAACAAAACAGGCAACTCTGACACCAAATGGTGGCATATCCGTCTATAATGAATTCAGAGAGCTGTATGCCCAGCAGCCTTGCCCAGCAACGGGATTTTTCTCCTGGGGATTGAATGCCTGCGTTGGAATGGCTGAGAAGTCATCTGTCCAAAGCAAAGACACTAAACGTAATATCAATCAGCTCTCTGGCAAAAAAAAAACCAGTGTCACTGCTGCTCTGTTCTCTTTGTGCCCATATAAATGCAAATCTGTTTTCCTTGTTTTTTTCCCTGTATGTCAAATGTTCTTGTGATTAAGATTCTAGATTAAACAGGTAATAATAGATTAAGAGAGAATTTAGATGGTAGATAATTCATATGATGCAATCTCCAAGGATTTTTTTTTATTACATTTTATCCACTTTCCATTAAATAGACCTGTATGAAAATAAACAAAAACAAGTTATATGTTTGTAACATATAAACACATACATCTAATGGTCTTAGCTGAATTTAATTGAAAAGAATAGCTTTTGTTCTTTCCTGTGAGCGCTCTTCCACTTGTTGTCTCTGTGTCATGACATCCAAGTAGAGAATAAGCAGCAGAATCCTTTTGTGTGGGAGGGTGAACACATCTTTGTTCCATCTGTGTGTCCGTAAAACACGTAGTTGACCAGACTTTATTTCAGTTTGGTACATGTGCTGTCGCATAGGGTGATTCCCAGAGGCTCCGCCTCTCTCTGGCTTTAATATACAGAATGCATTTGTGAGAAACAATCATTTGGCTTTGTAAGTGTAAGTCCTAGAGGAGTTTTCAGTGTGCTTTATTTACTCATTTATTTTATTTTTTTTCTTATGTCAGTCTCAGGCGAGCTATACTCTGGATTTGTTCTTGTTTTTCTCAAACAGGTAACCGATTTAAGAACACTGTTCAAGGTACATGACATGAACGTGGATAATGTTGATTTTGAATAATATATGTTGAGCCACATGACATAAACATAAATACCACTATCCAGCATGATATCACAGCTCTTTAGCGAAAGTTATGTATTGTAAATTTTTATATGTAAAATACTGCTGCTTTTGTGCTCTTTGAACTCTATGAGTTATTTATCTACTGTCTTTTATCTTCTTGGTTAAAGTCAGTGTTTGGGTGCCTCCTACTCACCTATCCCCTGTTGTTTGTCATTAAATATAAGATTTACTCATTGATGCCATGGTTACAAAAAAAGCAAAAAAAACAGTATATTTCTTAGGGGAATAAACCTTTGTGGAGGAATTTGCCATCAAACAACAAAAGGAATCTTTTTAAAAGGAATCTGGCCCTGCAGGCTGCAACCTGTGCCCTTCTTTGAACGGCTAAGCAGAAACGGTTCGGTGCAGAGATAGGGTGTCACAGCAGGGGACGGATCAGGCCTATACGACCTCCACGTGCTGGCTTATATCACAGATAACACCTGGTGTGTGTGTCCTAAAAGTCCAGAACAGGGTACCTGCACCATAAATAACTCATGATATTAACTATTCTGCACATTTGGGATGTTTGTCTTTTCTCAGCAGCAGAAACAAAACATGTTATTCTTCCAACATCTGAACCAGACTGCTGCATCTGACTCAAGCGACAAGGAAAAGGAGTAAAATTAATAGTGATGGTATAACTTTGTAGTACTGTGGTTAAGTGTTTCTTACTAGGTTTACATTAAATGTCATCAGTTCACAACCAGTGCATCATTTCAGCATCAGCTGCAGCCTCTCTACATGCACACAGGCACAAAGTGCAGGATCACTCACCTGATGCATCTTCATGGCCATCTAAATAAATCCAGCAGCTGTGGTTTGAACAAACTCTGCAGAAAGTTTCAACAACCCAAGAGAATCTGGATTAATATCCCTCCATTTCCACAATGGCTATTACCCAAAGATGAATGAATTCAAATCAGTTGTGCTGCTTCTATATAAGTAATCAGAGTGAGATCAGTGTGCTGTCTCTGTTCAGATCCTTTTAGACTTACACATGATGCTTAAACCAGTCAGTGCATAAATCAAAATGATTCTCTCACTTCTCTGCATGCTCTAATTTGAACACAGTCCATCTGGCCCATATGTTCCTGAGGTTAAGTGTGAGTTTATGTCTCAGTGGGATTCAAATAAGCTGAAGTGGCTGAAATTAGTGAGACGTCGTGCAGATGTGGAAAATTACAGCTCCAGAGCCGTCCATCCGGTTCGTTAATGAATCCTGGCAGGAAGCTGTGGCCTCACTGCTGTAGACGAAATGTAATATTGTACAAATGTACAGTTGTAGTTGGAGACAGTGGATATATATATATGTACATGTTTACATATGTACATATACAGTATATATATACATGAAAACTGTTTCATACTGACTCAGACGTTCAATGTACGCCAGGTTGACTTGAAACCTTTAATTTGAACATGAGTGAAAGGTCTTTATGTTGCCACAAATGACTTATTGTAAACTGCTCATGTAGGTTTGTTTGTTCCTTTTATCGTGTGACAAGGTGTGTCACATTGTGATCACACCGCCATGGATTGTCTATGCCAGAGCAGCACCCCCCCCCCGCTCCACACACACACACACACACACACTGGATGAACCAGAGGCTGGACCATGGCGAGCCTCCCCAGGAGGGCATTAACAGAGATCATATTACAAGGTAAAGACACACAATTCACTTTTCACTAATGCATTTATTTGCGTTCATTGTTAAGACATCAGTCAGGGGGTCCAGACGTTGGTTGATGCCCCCTCACAGTTTCCTCCTGTCCCTGCAGGACAGCACTTGAAGACCCACAGGGATCCGCGCCGACGCTGGAGCCGCTGGGGGCGGCGGGAGTCCCCACATCACCGTACTGACACCGAAGCTGCTGGAGGAGGCCCCGGAGCTGGAAGACCCTGCGGAACTGGGAGACGTAACGCTGGAGCTGCTGGGGGGAGTCACCGGGAATTCTGGAAGTCCCAGGCTGGACTGTGTGTCATTGTCTATTCGGAGATAATAAATTGACATGTTTACGCATGAACATACGTTTAGGTATTTTTTGTGCCTTGAGCAGGCTACACTGCAAAGAAATAATTCTTAGAATATTAGTTTTATTTCTAGTAAAAATGTCACATCACCTAAAAGTAAACTTGAACCATCGGCTGTGTAAATAAGTAAGAGTTAGTTTTTACTGTGGATGTGACCCATATGATAAACACATTTATTGTCAGGTAGTAATGAAATAACTCACCTTGGGAGAAATCAATGGCAGCCACGATCACCGCCTTTTGACCTGCACGGTGACGGTGGGCAGCCACCCTCCTCTTGACGTGCACCTTGATGTCGGAACACTTTTTTTTTTCAGGCACTGCGCGCTGCTCCGACCCCACAGCATTCACACTCTATCCCACTCACCTGTCTTTCTCTTATTATTTGTCCCGGAGGACAATGTGCCAAAAAGCACTTTTTTCACGTGTCTCAGCTTCAGTGAGGGTCGCCACAGTCAGGTCCAGTCTCTGGTTCATCCAGTGTGTGTGTGTGTGTGGGGCGGGGTGATCACAATGTGACACACCTTCTCAGGTTTGTCGAGCAGCACACCCCCTCTCCTGTCCAGACAGCGCCAGCGTCCTTTCAGCAGCCCGATCGCCCCCTCAACGACCGACCGAGTACGGGAGAGGTGTTCATTGTAACTCCACTCTTGTCAATGCCGCCGTTGATATTTTCTGCACCACTTTGTGCGTGTTTTTATGTCCACTAATCTAATTGCAGACACGTGTGCTGATTGTTTATCATTTTGTACCTGGTAATGTGCGCATCGCTCTGAATTAATAGGAAACTTGAAAATGTGAAAACTAACATCACCTCTGAGTGTCGCCAAAGTCAGCTGTAGCTGTGGATTCGTGCGTACGCCAGCTCTGAGGTTGGCGTGAAGCACCGCACAAATCCACAGACTTTTCTCCCTTGATACATCCGGACTTTTGCGTGGAAAAGTTCCAGCGTACCAGCGTACGTACTCTTAATACATGAGGCCCCAGGACTTGGAGCATATCCTGGCGAAGAGATACACTCGATTCAGGTCGATTCAGACTCTGTGCAGTCTTCAGGTAAGCATTCCCAAAAATACTATTTTCATCCCATGATTACTTTGTACATTGTACTACCATGTACTACCATTAGATTGTTGTAAACTTTAGAGTTAGCCAATGAAAAGAGAAACTAAAACATATTGACACCCTCGTAAAATAATGGCCTAAGTCTTTTTTTTTTTACAATTTTCAGGAAGAGCCCTGAAAGATGGAACAGTTCCATTTTTATATATATATATAGTTCCATTTGTATATGGTGTTTTCATAGACAAATAAGAAATGTTTTGTTGTGTGTGCAGTTAGAACTAAAAACAAATTCTTCCTGTTTTAGTGAATCCCCCAAGTTGTATAATCAATCAATCGATAGAGGAATAGGCTGTAGGATCTATAATTTGATTTGGTCATTTTAAAAAAATATTAACTAATTTCTATGTGTTTACGTGCAGATGAGGAGACTTCCACTCTTCGTCCAGAAAAGAGAGCTCGGTTGGAGGGTGAGCTGAAAGAAATCGTGAAAGATGGTACCGAGTGGCGTGAATAACAGCTGGGGACACGTCTCCATTTCACTCCAATAGAAGCATACAAAGCATATGGAGAGCCAACAGCTAAGGCCAGGAGAAGTATCGGGAGTCGTCTTCAGAGCTTCCTGTGTTTCATTACTCTCTACGTGCTTTGAAGGATTCAGCAATGGACCAATCAGCATGCATGGTAAACGGAGTGGATTGGTTCATGGACCTCGCACAGCTGAAGGCATTTATTGCAGTCATAATCTTGCAGTGGGTGACCCATGTTCCATCCCTACGTGACAACTGGTCTGCCAATCTGGGAAACCCACACATCATTGCTACTATGGCCCGAAACCACTTCCAAAACATCATGCAACATCTACGCTTTGATGACATGCTCACACGCAGCCAGAGAGCAGAGACTGATAGGTTTGCGGCAATTTCGGATGTTTGGGGATCTTTCGTCAATAACTGCATCTCATCCTACAACCCTGGTCGACACATCACCATCGCCGTGAACTCTTCCCATCAAAGACTCGCTGCACTTTCCTGCAGTACATTGCAACAAAACCCGACAAGTTTTGGGTGGCGTGTGACGCGACCCCCGTGACCCTAATGAGGAAATAGCGGGTTCAGAAAATGAGGGCTACACATTTTTTTTGTTTTTATTTCAGCAATACATCATAAAGGTAAAGAAACAAATGCCATTCGGAGGTATAATTTGATCTCACACCCGTTGGAGATACAGAAGGTTCATTTGATCCTCCTGCCCTGGAATGTGGTCTGATCAGTATGCTGATAATGTGGCAGCTTCTTGCAGGGAGTGCTTCAGTCCTGAAGGTGTTACGTGACCCCCATGGTTCACCAGTAATGGCCTCCTAAGGCAGAATGAAAGCTGAAATCTGTGCTCCCACTTGCCCCCTCTCTGGGCTTTCTCCATCAAAATCCCAAATGGGAAGTCTCTGGGTTTTCTAGTGTTACTCCGATCCTCAATGGTCCAATCCTTATGGTCTTTTGCAAAAACCTCAGCCTGGCTCTTTACATGACTTGAGCCCCCTAGAAGCCTATTTTGAGCCGTTCTTGCGGTGCACTTCACCCCAGTTGCCATTTGCCATTCTTTTTGTAGGTCACCTCATGTCATTCTACGGTTTCTGGGTGACATTCAAATGAGTTGACAGTCGTCCCTCTACTGACCAGGATCAGTTGAGGGCAGTCTGTAGCTCTGTTATCCCCTTGAATGGATTGGCTGTCATATATGTAGAGATGATGATTTCAGAAAAGGCATTGGTCTCTTAATTTTTTCCAGAGCTGTATTTCTCAGATACAGGTTACTGACATTAGACCATCGCTTAAAGTGTCTTCAGCACTTGTAGTGGGATTCTCACAGTGTAGTGGCATGAAGACTGTGTTTAAACATGTAACTTACATGTAGCTAATGATCCCATAAAATCAAAAAATAGGGGCCTGTAGATTTTCCAGTCATCTTTCAGTACATCTTTCAGGATTAAATGCTGGCGTGGTGTAAAAGTGTGAGACAGTTCTAAAGGTAGTAACGTTTTTTGGAATAGGAATTGGAATCTCAATACATCTTACACAAGTGACCCACTCAAAATATGAATCTCCATGGCGATAACAGCCAAAGCCAAGTAATATGTATGTGTAATGTGTAATGGTACTTTCCAAAAGTTATTATACCTAAGCTTATTAGGTATGGAAATGGCAGCAGTAAACACCTATTTCCAAAAGAGAGTAGAACACTTGACAACTTACAAGAGTGGAGGCAGGTCTACACAGATAGATTATATTCCATGTAGAAGAGGTCTTCTGAGGGAGGTTAGCGACTGTAAGGTGGTGCCAGGAGAGAGTGTAGCCAAACAGCATAGGATGATAGTGTGTAAGATGGTGATGGAGGTGAGGAAAAGGAAGAGGGTGAAGACAGAGAAGAAAATCAAATGGGGGAAATTGAGGAAAGAGGAATGTTGTGAAGAATTCCCAGATGATTGGGAGGCTACGGCATCAGTGATTAGGGAGACAGGTAGGAAAGTGCTAGGTGTGGCCTCAGGACAGAAAGGAGGACAAGGAAACCTGGTGGTGGTTGAGGTTCAGGAGAGTGTACAGATGAAGAAAACGAATGAAGAAAAAAATGAAGAAAACAACAGGGAATGTAGCAATGAGGAGCCAAAAATGATTAGGAAGAAGGTTGATCAGATTAGAAAAGATGGAGTCAGGAAAGCTTTAAAAAGGATGAAGAGTAGCAAGGCAGTTGGTCCAGATGACATACCAGTGGAGGTATGGAAGTGCTTAGGGGAAGTGTCGGTATATTTTCTGACTAGGTTGTTTAACAAAATATTAGACAGTAACAAAATGCCTGATGAGTGGAGGAAGAGTGTTCTGGTACCAATTTATAAGTAGGGTGATGTACAGAGTTGTAGTAACTACAGAGGGATAAAGTTGATGAGCCATACCATGAAGGTTTGGGAAAGAGTAGTTGAAGCCAGGTTGAGACAGGAAGTGGAGATTTGTATGTTCCAAGTATGTTCGCTTGGTGCAGGACATGTATGAAGGTAGTAGTAGCTTCAAGGCCGCGTGTGATTGTATTTGGACGAATTTGATTTTTTCAAACATGCCAGCTCTAGTTCCCTCCCACTCTCCTTTGTGTCTGGTGCTGTTATTGTCATATATATGTGATACATATATATAATTCTGTTACATATGCAAAAAATAAAACACTCCATATCAAAGTACTTATATGCAGTGTTGCAAAATTTATTAGATCACCTGTCATCAAATGAGAAAATGGATATTTTAGA
Organism: Aeoliscus strigatus; assembly: GCA_901007665.1. Lineage (NCBI taxonomy): Eukaryota > Metazoa > Chordata > Actinopteri > Syngnathiformes > Centriscidae > Aeoliscus > Aeoliscus strigatus. The sequence goes on from CAAKHB010006827.1 coordinate 18,198, forward strand.
ATCTTTTTATTTTAAAACAAAAAACAGAAAAAAATGATTTATTTGGTAAATGAAAAAACTGAGGAGATGTGTCCAAACTATCGACTGGTGGTGTATATCAGGGATGTCCTAATACAATCACATGATTTTCAACTGGTCGGAATCAGCTGGAAAAGGTCAGCTTTATATAATTTTATTGTCAAAAAATGTTCTTTTAAAACTATTTTTTTTTAGCATCAGCACCAAAAATAAGACAATACAATAAGGGGCTGGAGCCGAGTGGATGGACAATGCTAGTGCAGGGGGATCTACCAACAGAAACAAATCAACCAAAATCACCCAGCATATTTCATCAATGATGAAAAACCCACCTCCCCGGAAACAGCAGACGGGACAGAGGAGGATACCACCGGTTTCCAAGAACTGAAAAGAGAAAAACAAAGCAGCAGGCAAATAATCAATCAGTGCTGTCAGCACTGATATACTAGTAGATGGAGTTGTCTGGGAACTCTGTTCTAGTGGAAATAATTGTCTTTAATTTGAGTGATTTTTATGCACTTTGTTTAAATTGAATGAAAGACACCGCTGGTCATTTTATTGCTGTTCCACAGAAATCTGTATTAAAATTATTTTGTTTTGTTATTATTTATTTGTTATTTTTTCCTCTGTAACTAGAAATTACCATTGCTGGTATTTTGTAGCTGCTGATTTGATTTCATATTTTCATCTTATTTCATCTAATTTTCATTTTAATTAGTCAATTTGCTGATGCACTATCCACAGTGTTTTAGCTCACATTAGGAGTAAACTATTGTGGCAAATATTTTTGATCTGAGTATGTGTGATTGCCTATGTGACCTCGTGTTGTGAGTATTGCGAACGTAATGACCCAGGCAGAGCACCACAGGCAAAGCAGCAGCACAAGCAGCGTGGTGACAAATCATCTGGACAAAGCAGCAGTGATCCCAATTAGCTGATGGCTGGTGCTCCTGGTCGGCAGAAAAAAATGTTGCTACATTTACCCGCAGTTAACCTGCAGTTGCTCGCTACACTACTGCACACATACCAATAACCACAGTTCTGGGGATATCATCTGTGTTATTGTATAGTGCTTCCTTGTTTCACTTCATTTGTTGGCTCCTTCATATCAATGTAGACATTTTAGTAGACATTTATTAGGATAAATTTCCTCATGTAAGTCCAAAATGAACTTCAACTATTTGAAATGCCACCACTGAAATTGTACTCTTGTATCTTTTGCTCATCTAATCTGAAATACAATATTTTTGTAGTTAGAAATGATCATATTTTACCATATTTTTTACAAAATACCACCTATTCGACAGTACTACAATGGCTGGGCTGATATTATGCCAGAAATTTCTGGAAACAATACTCTGCTTAAAATATAAATGAGGACTAACATTTCCGCAGGTATCCCCACCCCCCACGCCCGCCCCCGACCCAGCCCAGAGGCAGTCTTTACTGGTTAGAGTGCCGTTACCAAATATTAAAAACAATATTCACAAATAAATGATTAACAAGTTTGCCCTGCATAAAACCAGGAGTAAACATGTATGAAACAGCAACAATAACCACAGGGTGGTCAATTAATAACAGATTAGGCAAAGCAGCAGAGGCAGATGTCCTAAAAAGGGAAAGAAACAATTATTTAGTTGCTTCGGGCCAAAAAACATTTGCATAAAGCAGACCAACAAGGAGTTTTAACCACAACATGATGCCTAGAAAGAACAAGTTGTGCAGTTTATGTATCTCCTTCCCACATACTCATGCTTGAAAAACCTGTAAAGTGTACTTGTTTGATATTTGTCTTTGTCATAAACGCATATCCAAGGCTTTATGTACAACTTTCTTCAGATGTCTATCTGCTCACACCTTGAATGTAGAACTTTATGAATTACAATTCTATAATAATAACCAGAAACTCTCGTTGAGATATTTTGATGTGGGTCTACAGCTGGTCACAGTCCACATGCCGCAGTTTGGCATGTGGTCGACTTGACAATGCAGAGCTATAGCACCATCGGCCCATGCCATTCTTACGACGGCGGCAGCCCAAGGTTTGAAGGTGGATCCAATAGCGCAGGAAAAACACACAGGGAAACAGGATAAACGGGCAACTAGCAGTTTATTGCACCAACAGGTCCGAAGGCAAAACACCAGAACGAACGAAAACTCAAAATCAGACGAAAACAGAAAATCACTGCGCCATAGCGAGCGGGCAGGAAACCATTGATACGGAAAAAAAACGAAGCCACAAGATTCTAGCCACCCGAAATGATTTGTTCTTTGAACGAGAGAATGCAACAGGGAAGGTCATGTTCGTAATTCATGCAATAATTTTGAAATCGTGGTGGACCTGTTCGGCAGACTGCTCTGTTAAACACTGGATTGGTGATCACTCCATGAAACTGTCCTTTGCACAACTTTAACATTGCCAATTCAGCAAGTATTTATTATTGCCAGGTCTTTGCGGAGACTCAGCAGTGCCACCCTGAGTTGAGCTAAAGTAAGACACTGCAGTTTTGCCTGATGCTGTGAGCAGCATTAGTCAAATTGGAATGAAGTAAATGAATGAATAAAATATGTTCTGCCATGAAATCAAATTCATATTGTGGTTCTCGCTCTCATTATTGAACAAGGAATCATCCTTAGTTACTGATTACTTTCTGAACTAAAAGTTTCTGTACATTTCTCTTCCAGTGAAAACCTTGCATCTGAAATCCTTTGAATTGTTTAACTGTGTTGTCCTGTTTCTGAGCATTAGTATATTGTTTAAAAAAAACGCATTAGCTGGAAAATGCAATCACAAAGTCTGACAGTCTGACATTAAGCGACTAACATAGTCACAACGCCTTGTGCCAAACTTCTCCACATTCCAACCTCGAACGTAATATGTTTTAATGTATTTTACCTGACAGACCAACAAAAAGTAGTGCTGTCGTGCTGCTGGAAACATGATATCTCTTGGACGTCAATACAAGTATATATTTATCTATCTACTTAAATGTACCGTAATTTCCGGGCTATACGCTTTTGTCACACGCTTTCAACCCTGCGGCTTATGCAATGATGCGGCCAATTTATACATTTTTCTAATGGCCACCAGGGGCGCTCGAGCAGAAAAGGTTAGAGTGAAACCGGTGGAATATATGTCGAGGAAGACTTGGACTATTAATGTGACTTTGTGCTTTGTGCATGAATAAAATTAGCACGAACAGACCCTCATCATGGAAAATGCTAGAAGAAATGCATATGACGCAGCTTTTAAATTAAAAGCAATCGAGCTGGCAAAGAAGGAAAGAAGGAAATAGAGCTGCTGCACGTAAACTTGGCATCAACGACTCAATGGTGAGAGCTTTCAGAGGTAATAAAAGCAGGTGGCCTGAACTGGAAAACATTCTTGAAGACTGGGGGAACACACAGAGAGCAGATGGCCGAGGTGTTTCCACTGTGGAGATCCGACTGAAAGCCAAAATAATCGCCACCGAAAAGAAAATTCAGGATTTCAAAGGAGGACTGTTGTGGTGTCTCAGATTTATGAAACGAAAAATTCTGTCCATCAGGACACGAACAACTCTGTGTCAGCGACTCCCTCCCGACTACGAGGAATAAGTCGCCACTTTTCACAAATTCATTCAAACAAAGATAGCAGAGAATTCCATCGGATCAGACGACATCATAAATATGGATGATGTACCTCTGACGTTTGACCTGCCCCTCTTTAGGACCGTTAAGAAGAAAGGTGAAGCATCTGTCACACTGAAAAGAACCGTCATGAGAGGACACATTTTACTTGTGTTTTGGGCTGCACTGCATCCGGACTAAAGTTTCCACCAATTTTTAAGCGGATTACTATGCCAAAGAAAACCTCCCGAAAGACATTGGCGTGAAAGTTAACACGAAAGGGTGGATGGTAGAAAGCCTAATGAAAAAAAGCATTACTCATTTTGGACAGCATGAGGGCCCATATTACAGATTCTGTGAAAGCAGCCATCAAGAGAACAAACTCCATTCCAGCTGTGATTCCTGGGGGCCCAACAAAGTATTTGCAGCCACTTGACATTCTTCTTCTTCTTCTTCTTCTTCTTCTTCTTCTTCTTTCGGCTTGTCCCTCTTCATTAATCCCAAAAATGACGCGGGACAAACTGTGCTCTGACTTGCCGGAACTAACAAATCCTGAAGCCCCGTATGTTTCCCCACACACACCGTCATTGGTAACACATTCAACCCTTCATGTGATACATTCAAGTACACCACATCTCCCTTTTTTTAAGAACAAGTGTAACTGCTCAAGTATAGTGTATTCAACCCTGAGGTAAAACTTTGTTAAACAATATTCTTAATATACAAACTCTTGTTATTCATAACTGCTACTTCCATTTTTGTCCGTCTTAATCCTATTTTCAAACTTAAAATTGCAGTAACTCTCTCCAACAAAACCTATACATTGCAAAACAAAATTGACAGCTCAAAACGTAAACATTTGACTTTCTTTTTCATAAGTCAAGTCTAGTGGGTGGTTTTATTGCTCTACCAGACCTGGTTCTGGGAGTAGAAGGTCCAGCAGAGGGAACAGGAGACTGCAAAAACAGGCGGTGTGTGACCCTGCTCTAGAGTCTGCTGTGGCTCCTGTACTTGTTCAGCCTCATCTTGCTGTGGAGACATAAGTGGTATTAGGTGTAGGCGGTTGCGTCTTACCACCCCATGTGGAGATTCCACAAGGTAAGATCTCGGTGAAGTGTGATTTTGGATCACTATGCCGGATGTTTTGTTGTCGGTGATCCAAACCTCCTGAACTGATGACAGGCTGCTGAGTGGCTTTGCTCCATGCCGCCTGTCGTAGTTTCTAGCGTCTGACATCCTCTTCTCTCCTTCTTTTTGGAGCAGCGTGCTGCGGTCAGGTAGTGTGGGATTTAACTTCGAAGGATGAGTTGGCACTGTCGTATGAAGACGTCGACCCATGAGCAACTGGGCCGGACTGAATCCACTCTGAAGAGGTGTGGCTCTGTATGCGAGAAGAGCCATGTATGGATCCGCTGACTTCTTCAGAAGAGTCCTAATGGTCTGAACAGCTCGCTCAGCCTCGCCATTGCTTTGCGGAAATTTGGGACTGCTGGTAAGGTGCTTGAATCCGTCTTTGCATGCTCTGGCCATCCATCTGCACACATTTTCCTGACACGAGAGGAAAAGCTGTCAGCCTTCAGCTCTGCTTTGAGTGTGTCCATGAACGTGGAACTAACAGGTAAGTTGCCAACAATACAGCCCATGTAGATATTTGTGCTCTCCATCAGTTCTGTGTCATTTTTGGTCATTTGTGTTTGTACAGGTGAACGTGACACTGTATCAGCAGTCCACAATGATTTTCCCGGAACATGCATGATGTCATGGGAGTAGCGCATTAGTCTCATTTGAAAGCGCTGTATCCTCGGTGGCAGCAGGTCGAGTGCTTGTGTGCCTAGCAGAGAAAGAAGTGGCTTGCGGTCAGTCTCTAGGCAGAAGTGCTTTCCTAACAAAAAGTCCCGGAAGCGTTCACATGCCCAGGTTAGACTCAGGGCCAATTTTTCCACTTGTGCGTAGTGCTGCTCGGTGGGTGCTCGATGAGAGTGAGCAGGATGCATAAGCTACCGGCCTCCATTCATTGTCCCATTTCTGGAGTAGTAGCAGTCTGCTGTCTCTTCACTTCCTCAGACTGTCTTGCTGTATCTATGGCTTTTTGTAGCGTCAGATTTTCCTCCATCTGCATTCGTTCAGAGAGTCTGGTGTTTGACAGCCCCACGACAATCCTGTCTCTTATCATCATCAATCTCCATATTTACAATGCTCCGCTGAAACGTGGAGAGCTGTAATGAAAGCATCAACTGACTCGTTTGGCTCTTGTTTCCTCATATTGAAGCGTGCTCGTTCAAACAATGTTCTTTTTCACAATAAAAAAATTATGGAATCCATCTCTCACTTTGTCATACTTCTTCATGTCGGCGTCACTCAGCCTTAATCCCCGCAGTACGTCATCAGCTTCATCAACCATGCAGTAGATTAAAGTGTTGACCTGGTCCTCCTCGGAGTTCGTCTTCCAGTTGCTCGCTTGCCGATATCTTTCGAACCTCCGGATCCATTTTGCCCATTCCAGTGGCTTGCTGAAGTCAAACGTTTCTGGTGGCTGAGCGGATGCTGCAGCTGGTGTGTTAGCCGCCATGCTCACTCCCTGTGGCTGCACCGCAGCTTGCGGCTGCTCACCAACATATTCCTCACGTTCCACAGACATTTCGACGTTCGCCGACGTCCGTTCCGGTGTCTTCTTTGTCTTGTCAAAAACACAGCACTTCTGACAACATGTCGTATCTTCTATCTATGAAGATTAATCCCAAAAATGACGCGGGACAAACTGTGCTCTGACTTAGCTGGAACTTTATTCAACACCTACACACCGGAAGCCCCGTATGTTTCCCCACATCACGTGACCCCACACACACCGTCATTGGCAACACAATCAAACCTTCATGTGATACATTTAAGTACACCACAGACATAGAGTCCGCACTCAGCGGCCCCAACAAGGGAATCGGAGCTCACTCACAAAATAAAAGAAACCGTTTACAAAAGAAACCTCAGATAACGAAATAAAGAGGCTACCAATAAATCTTAAGTTCTAACAAGAGGAAAATAAAACACAACACCAAACATGTAACAATAAGCTCTCTGTCACGAGGGTCAAGTCAATCTGTGTATTATGTTCAGGTCTGTCCCATTTCCTGTTTTATTTTGAAAGTGTACTGTTCATCTCCATTTCTGCCACCTTGCCCTTCCTCCCTCTGATTGTATGATTTGTTTCGCCTGCCCCCACTGACCCCTTCTTAAGCCGCTCAAGTCTTGTTCAGTGCTGAATCGTTACCCTTGTGGTTGATAACGCGTTCAAGTCACAGTCAGTCTGGTCCCTTTGTTTAAACTTGTCATAGCCTTTGTGTTTCATAGTCAATCCTTAGCTTTAGCTTTGCGCTTTCTGTTTAGCCTTTTCGACATTGTCCCATTTCCCCGTTCGGGTGATTTATGTTCTGTGATATCCTGTGCGTTTTTTCCACCTCCTAAGCAAGTGTCGATTTCAGTTCTCCCCTCCTTTTGATCCTCTAGCCTAGTTTTTTGAGCATAGCTTTTGTTGCCCCAAATTATTAATAAAACACAAGTTCTGGTCGTCTGCTTCTGCGTTCAGCGTTTTCTTTAGCCATCGTTACAGGCTCTCACATAGAGTGGCAATCAATACAGTTCTACTCAATCAACCAATTGCAAAGACAACCGGCAGGTCTGCACATCAACAACAGACTGCCTGGAACGAGGCACTGACGGAGATTTGAATTGTTGGGAGGCGATGAGAAGCGGATCCAACTGATCAGCGGAATGGGCCGCAGATGGAACCGCAGTGAAGGTGGAGCACAACCGAGGAAACCTCCGGTGACGTCACGGGCATCCCCCCTCTGACAACACGCACACACACACAATTGTCAATAATTTACTTGATGCAAAACTATACATTTTGAAAAATAACAATCTGATTTATCGTCATACAACATTCTGCAAGCATGAAAGTTATTTTCATTCTGTTCAATTCAACAGGGGTCTCCCTGGTAGTCTTTAAATCACAGACAATGCCAACAATGCTATATTTCCTGAGCCAACAGGACATTTTTGCACCCTGAATCTTGTGCATTGTGGTCATTATGAGGTCAATGTACAACCAGAACATAGTCAACCGCTGCAAACATAGTTCTGTCCACTGCTGGTGTTCCTTTTGCCTTCATGCGACGCTCATGTTCCACTTTGGAAACACCACAAGCTTCACCTGTAACTCCACAGGTTTAGGGGCCTATTTCCATTAAGATCATTCCAAAGGTTAGCTGTTGATTAAATATTACCGTATCTCCGCCTCTAAATTCTAAGATAAAGAAATCATTTTAGACTCATAGGAAAGATTTTAAAGATGTCATTTTTTTTCCCCAGATCAATCCATATTGTCCTCCAGGACAGTGGTCATTTGCTTTTTGGAAGCTGATGCAACTGTTGAAGGAATAACAGCAAAGGCTAAGTCTGCTGTTATATCTGCTGCTGGAACTTATATATTCACATTACATGAAACAGAACTCAAGAAAAATCTATGCCATCTCTGAAGTCTCAACTCAATTGAGGTAACAAATTATTCATTATCATTCGTCTCACGGGTCGCGGTTGTGCTGGAGCCAATCCCAGCTGAGGCAAAATAATATATGAATAAAAAGAGTCCTAAAGAAGATTTCAAAGCCCTACCCCTTGCTCATTTTGAGCGTGAGGGCTAGGTTTAAGTGAGTGGGCAGAATATTGGGATTCAGCCTTAATTCCTGCAATAGAAGTATTGGTTACCATGTTGTCTGTTACACCGCAGATGTTTGTAAATGTGTGTGTTGGATACAGCATGTAGCCGTCATTTTATACAAACATTGCTCATTTAATCATTCGTCTGTGTGCATTGATCCAGACCAAGTTTTACGAGCACAGGATTTTGATGGCAAGCTACCCAGAACTGAATTAAATTGAAAGAGTCATTCCTGGAGGAACTGTAGGCCACGGTCATTGCAATCTGGCCCTGTCGTAGTGGCAGGACGGTACCGCTGCAACTATTGACTTGACTTGACGGATATTCAGACTTTAGACTTTACACTTGAGTTGGGGTTATTTTGTTTTGATGGGATTATATATGAGTTGTGGTAACTGAGTCATTTGATTATTGATTCTTTCTGTATTTCAACATGTGGAGGAAATATAAAAAGAAGTGCCACTAGCCATAATATCTGGTTGTTCGAACTCTAATTTTGTTTGGTGTTGTTATCCAACAGCCATAGTTGTTTATGTAATTGTTTGTTTGGTTGTTTGGTTTAATTTTTCCACAATACATGGCACCTGTCTACAAAAACTCCCACTGTAAAGGCGCCTTTGGGTGTCAAGAAAAGCACTATATTGATCAATTATTGTTATTATGGTTATTATTATTATAAGAACAGAACAGCTGAATTTAGGCTGAAATTAAAACCATGAATCATGTTCCTCCCTCTTTAACTTCACAGATGCCCAAACTGGTCTTCAAGAATCCTGCAAAAATGTGTGTCACCCTGTTCCTACACACCTTATTCTAATCAGTTGCTTGTTGTCAGGCCTCTGCAGCACTTCACAGATATTGATTCAGGTGATCAGGGGGATGTATCACGAAGCAGGATTTTGGTTTTAGTGAGATAAGTTCAGGGTTAATCCTGGATCTTCTGTACCACGAAGCCGGAGTTCATTTTATCCAGACCTGTCTCCATGGTAATTTACTCTGAAAAACTATCCTGCTTCAGATATCCTGTCTGGATTGAATCTGATCCTGTGACAAGCACCACCCACTGGCCAATCAGATGTCAGAAAAACAATGACCTGTCCATTCCTCCATGTAAGACAGGTGGTGAGGAGAGAGTTAAGGCGTGAACAAATCTTCCAGGACCAATCTGACCCATTCAATTTCACTGAATTTGACCGATTCTCACGTCCTGGACCACAGTCAGTGTACATCACCCTGAGGTTCTTTGACACGGGTCTTTGCCTTTATTCAGTGGGAGATGTGGAGCGACTCATCAGAAACACCGTCTGTCGGTGGTCCACCAAGTGACCTCTGACCTCATTGATTTAAAAAATGAGTTCATCGTCTTCACGAGACACTTTCCATACATGTGGTTCAGTTAAGGAAATGTGAACAGTGTCATCTCCGCACTTCATTCATGGTGTTTGAGGATTGCCCCTGTTTTTTTTTGAAGAGGGAGATGATATTTTTTTTTTTTTCTCTTTGCCCCTGATCATCTCTAACACAGATCCATCAGGATCTTATTCAGACTGTAGGTCCTTCCATCTTTGTGTCACATCTGTGGAGGAGTCAGGTGGGGTGGTACTTGAGGGTGGTAGTAAAATCAGCTGTTTTACCGGCAGAATGTATGAATGAACTGGGGGGGCTCATACTTTTTGCTGACCACTAGCTTGTTTTCTCACTCGCTTGCACTGTGTTTTTAAGTTTTTTTATGGGGTTTCACTGTTTGGATTTTAGCCTTCATAAATGAAAGTAAACAGCAGACATTGGAGCCTGTAGTTTTTATTGTTTAGTCCGTCCGTCAAACACCCTTTGTCTCCGTGCTCAGCCTCCTGGCAACTCGTGGGTTTTGATAGTTGCCTAAGACAGACGATCAACTTGGTATATTGATATGAATGAATTGAATTTCAACACTGAAGTTGAAAGCTGACGCTTTAGTGTTTTTATGTTTTTTCTTTTATCGGGAAAAAAATAATGTGATTTCGAGGGATTCACGGATGTTGTAGGTTCATTGAGGCATTAATGAACAAGGTACACATTTACACAGTCTGATATGCGTTGTCACTTTGTTGTCTTCTGTCAGCTTCCACGGTGTTTGTCTTTTCTACAAACACTGACTTATCCTGATCGCCATGGTCTCGCTAAGTCAGTCCTGGATCAATGGAGTTGATCCAGTACTTATTAATCGAGGTTCGTGGTACAGGCCCCAGGTGTGTTGTGTTTGAGCAGGGTGACATCTAAAACCTGCACAATAGGCGGCCCTCGATGGCCAATTAATCCCAATTAAGAACATTTGTGTTTTGAGGTTGGAATGTGACAAAATGTGGAGAAGTCTGGCACAAGGCACTGTAACTTTGTCTGTGGCTTAATGTCAGACTTTGTGACATGTTCCAGCTTATGAGGTTAAACAATATATTAAGGATCAGAAAGAGGACAACAGATCTAAACAAGAATTTGAGATGCAAGGTTTTCACTTGACTGGAAATGTAAAGATTATTCAGAAAATAACCAGTAACTAAATTAGTAGTAAGATCCCTAGTTCAATAACCACAGTGATAACGACATTAAATTCATTTTATGACAGACCATTTTATTCATTCATTTATTTCATTTCAATTTTACTGAAGCTGCTTGCCAAACGCATCAGAATGAAACACTAGGTTCTTATAGAGCCAATAACTGGGGCGTCAAAAATACACAGACACTTATTAACAATTGAGTGAACAGCACATGTATTTGACACAGACACATATATAACCTATAAAAAACAAAAAAACAAATAGTGTGCACAAATGAAATTGTCCCTTTTCTCTAATTTGTCGACTGATCGTTGGGGCTAATAAAGCTGAATAGAAGGTTTGCAAGGGGAATATGTATGAGTGTGCTGATGGATGGGTGTGTGTGTGTGTGTGTGTGTGTTTAGCTCGTGAACATCCTTGGGTTAGCTCACCATCAAAGTTCTCATCAGTCTTGGATCCATCCCGTACAAAAAACCTGACCTATAGACAAGGCCATGTGTTATTCCAAACAAAAGTCACAAAACTCAGATATATTGTTCCATGTTAAATGATTGTAAAGGGATTTGTAATGACATGCTTCTACTCTTCCTGTACAATAGGCCTACTAATACAGGAAAAGTTGCACTAAAAATTCTCCCTCCTTAATGTCTTTGTTATCACAGAACACAATACACAATATAACAGCTCAAACCCATCAATATGGAGCAACAAAATGTTAGGATGGGAGGAAACACCTAGGATATGGGCGCCAGAGTGGGGGCCAGGTCACCATGACTGTTGACACATTAATAACATAATCCAAAAGGAGACATCTGATATTTCTTGATGTACTTGGAAAGTACACCAAATACACACACACATACCTGTTGTTTTACCTAGGTTGTTTCTTGGTCATTACTCGGGATCAGTAATCCCTGAGTATTTTAGATAGCCTTTCAGCAGTTATATAAAAGCACGTCATGCCACATCTAACTTTGAAAGATGTCTGATGTCTGACTACGTTGGGAATCTCTTCATTCACAGCGCCCCTAATGACACCTGTGTCTCAACCAACTGATTCCTCTGGGATCCACTGCTTTTCTGCCACAACAGAAGCAGTGGACTTGTTCACTACTTTTCAGAGATGATCCGAAATAAAAACAGTATAGTAAATGTTAAAGATTAAGGGAGAAAATGGTGCGAGAACAGTGAATGAATAAATAATCTGCCCGTGGCTGAGTTTATGATAGGACCACAAAATCTTAGTAAACAGGAGTCATAATATCAGCGGAGAAATAAAGTGGTAATTTATTGTGTGACATGGCATGTGTGGCGGTGTTGCGTCACATTGGAGTGAGGTGGAGATGAGTGGAGACTCTGCCTGTGTGTGCGCATATGTGTCTGTGTATGTGTGTGCGCCTGTCTCTCGATGGTAAAAGACACAACATATGATGTGTGCTTAATGAATAGGATAAATAACATGAGGCCGTTTAGTTTGTTTGATAACAGAAATCAAATGACCTCTGGCAGACAAACCTCCAGTGACATAACATAATCATCTTAGTGGAGGTAATAATAGTTCACGCAGGAGCAGGGCTTCTCAAACTTTGTTTTGCCCAAGGACCC
>CAAKHB010006830.1:0-12115 GCA_901007665.1 Aeoliscus strigatus
CTAATCCTGATCACTATGTCCATAGGTCATTTCAAACTTGTGTTGCTTGAGGTGAGGGAAAGAGAGAGAGTGTGTGTGTGTGTGTGTGTGTGTGTGTGTGTTAAATGGTATATCAGCTTGATCAATAGCAGTGTGCGGTGTTAATCTTGTGAGCGGAGCTCTGGAGAAGTGACAGGAAGTCTGAACCAGAGCCGTTATCAGATCGAACCACTTTCCTCCTCAATCCACTTACGTCGACTCAGGTGACACTGGAACGTTCTTTTTTTTTTTTTAAGAACATTCTGGTGAGTTGAAGGAGTGAGGATGACGATCCTACATGAAGTTGATACATTCACTAGTTCAGTTCATTAAGAACAGAAAACACTTCTGAACCAACAGAAACAAATTAAAGCAGCTTTAGTTTGTTAACAGAGTTCAACCATTAAAGGACATTAGATTTCTGTCAGTTCACATGAAATAGAACGGAACACTCCAGAGTTTTCCCCATATCTGGGTAAACAAACTGTCTGGACATTGTTTGTGTTCTCTGCTGCTCCAAGCGGCCGGTGACCAATAGCTCGGTCGGATTAGCTGAGGTGGTTTACTGAGACAAGCTCCCTAAAAGGCTGCGGTGCACCGAACAGAAATTCAAACCAGACCAAACCAATCACAACAACTGAAGAAAGAACGCAGTCTCAAATGATAGAAACAATATTTTTAATAAGCTGTACATGTATTGGCACAATGTCATGTTTTCATTTCACCTGCGATGTAGAAAAGGAACAATGCATAAAACAAATTCATGATTCAGATGAAGCTCGCGTCAGGATCCAGGATGTGGAACACAACTCAAAGCATCCAACCCCACGAGTTCACGACACACAAACATCTGGACGGACTAAAAACAACAAAGTCTGAACCGTTCCGGTCTCTGTGTTGTTACTGCACTTTGGATGAGGAGGAATTAGGATGGAAAGAGAAGAACTAAGACACCCCCCTCCCCTCCCCCCACCATAGAAAAGGATGCAACGCAGCTCATGATCTCCTCTTTGAGGTAAAACCCAAACACGTTTGTCTCCATGGATCTGTGGTTTCTGTACCTGGCTCCGAACACACCGCTGACACCCACTGACCATCGCTGCTTTCCCTTTGTGCCCACACGTCTGTGGACGCTGACGCTGAGGAGCAGCGACTGGATCGGACCCACTCCGCAGCACGGATTAAGGCTTCGTCTACCTTCGTCTCCAAAAAAAAAAAAGGCACAGCTGAGCTCCACTGTTGAGTTCACCACCGACTGTTCGTCTTCATCGTCACTTAGCAGCACTGATCTCCACCTGGTCCACAACACCAACATCCATCCATATTTACACATCTGATGGTCGTCTCTCTTCTACTTGTCTCGTACAGAGGTGTGTGTGTGTGACATGTCCACACAAGCATGGAGCTGGTGATGGTTGGTGTGTTTAGGAGTGTTTGATGGTGTATTTGCCTTTCTGCAGCTGGGAGATGTAGAGCTTGGACTTGGTGCCATCCAGTCGTTTGAACCACACCTCGTCGTTGTTGATGGTGGTGATGATGGCGCTGCTTGACACACAGAGAAAGGTGAACTGAGTCATTAAAATACGTTCACCCGATTCGTTTGCAGGGAACGAACCAACGAATCAGCTTCACTGCCGGGGAATGAACCAACGAATCAGCTTCACTGCCGGGGAATGAACCAACGAATCAGCTTCACTGCCGGGGAATGAACCAACGAATCAGCTTCACTGCCGGGGAATGAACCAACGAATCAGCTTCACTGCCGGGGAATGAACCAACGAATCAGGTTCACTGCCAGGGAATGAACCAACGAATCAGATTCACTCAGCTGAACTGTGAAAGAACAAACTTTTCAGTGAGTGATTCAGTACAGTTTGTTCACCCAAAAGAGTCGTGTTTCGAATGAATCATTCGTGACCTATCACATACCAAACACATGATACAATGAGTGCCGTGCACTACAGAACTAGTGAGTGCTGTGAAAGGACTGAGCATAGAAACCTGCCACAGAACCTCACTCAGATATACATGGAAAAGCCAGTACCGATACCAAAACAATGACTCACTCAACAACTATAAACACTTTAACCTTTGTACATTATGAACAATTCATGAAATCTCCTTTTACAATATCAACAAGCTGAAAATTCTGAATAACAAAAGTATCAGTTAATCAGTGACACATGTGAATGAACTCACAGCAGATCTACAATAACAGAAAAATAGACACTATGTGACTTTGATGGAAACTTGTCCACATGTTGAAATGATTCCAATGTCCATCAGGATCATGTGATCAGTGATCCAGACCTGAAACGATCACACACAAACTAAAGTGGAGCAGAATCCCTGGTCTCTGGAACAGGAACAACACGTCCTGTTCCTGGTGTTGGCTGTGAAACCTTCATACGGCCCCCGGGCTGTATGAATGACACCCCTGATCAAATGCCTTTCTGTTTCCTAATCAACCAAATCCAGTGTATTTACACTGGAAGAGTTAAAACGACGGTTCAGTCAATGAGATCTGACAGGTTTTTGGATCATCTCCCCTCGCGTTGACTGACACGTCTGCATCTGTTCCGCTCAAGGTACCAACGAACATCAGTGTCTCCTGTTCTTCTGCCCCTTTCCCACCACACGTTCCAGCTCTTCTCTACTCTGTGGGTCCTGTCTGGTTCCAGTGAACTGGACAGTGATGGAACAGGAAGCGAGTCGAGCAGAGCTGGACCTGTGTGGTCCTGATCCCGTTGGGAGGAGGAGGTGTGACATGACACACACACACCTACCTTGTGGGGTACTCGTCCTTCCTGTTGATGCAGATGGCCTGTCCCCTGGAGTACCACTGGTTGTCGTAGAAGAGCCGGCCGTCTTCGGAGCGTGCGACGTGGTGATGTTTGTCAGACTTGGCTGCAGGCGCTGGGGGTGGAGGAGAGGAGGAGACTTGGAGCAGGAGGTGTTGAACCCTGCTGTGTTACCACACATCCACCACCTACCGTCAACTTTCACCCTGTGAGGCCCCAGAGATGCCATGGCCTGTGGGGGTGGGGGTAACAGAGAAATCATCAGTGACAGTCTGGGGAGAAGGTGCTTTCTGTCTGGTTCATCAGTACCTTCCTGATTGCCGTCCAGTCTTCAAGAATATCCAGATCTTGCAGCATGTAAACAATATATGGTCGTGATGAAAAAGGTTAAAGAGAACAGCAGGGGGCGCACGTCAGCTGAAAGGAAGGACCGAACAACCTCTGAATGAAAAAGGATATCTGACACAACAACAGGCTTCTTCTTCTTCACAGGGCAGAAGGGGTCTTTCTTCTTATTCTTCCTGGAGTGTAATCCATCGTTCCACAGTTCTGTCAAAGAGAGGAGGAATAAGACGAGTTATCCTTCAAAGGTGGTTGTAGGTTCCTGTCTGTGGCGGGATGTGTTCCAGCAGGGTTTCGTCAGGGGGAGGGAGCAGCACCTTCCTGCCTCAGCTTACTCTACAGACCCCAGAAGGTTCCAGATCAAAGCCCCATCCGGCTCATCGTCCGTGTCACTTATCCCCCCGACAAACTCCATCACCTCCCCTTCCCCTCCAGCTCTGTCCCGTACTCCTCTACAGCATCGTAAACCTTGCGGTGTCCACATAGGATCATGTCAGCGTAGCCCCTCCTCCTAGCCTGTGTCTGAGGTTTGGGCTGCAGGCTCCTTAACCGAGTAACATTAGATCGACCCTTTTTTGAGTGTGTGTGTGTATGTGTCCCTGCTAAGTTTTTTTTTCATGTTCCATTAAAAAAAACACAATTTACTCACAGTGATGGCAGACCACTAGGAGGCGCACAATCTGTCCTAACTCATCTCATTTCATCTACACACACTGGGTCAGATGAGTTCAAATCCCCACTGACATTCAAATGTTGACCAGGAGGGAGGTTCTTTTCACAGTACCTTTACTGACCCTTCTCCACCACTACTCGTCCCTAGCGGTGACAGTGATCCACTTCTTATTCCTCTGTCTGACGTGTTAAACACACTGTGTCCGTCGGTGAGTCTGGACGTTTGTGTGTTCTGAGTCTGAGAACGTTCTCAAAGAGCTGGAGGCAGAAACCAGCAGGGACAAAGTCGATGAGGAGTTTCCAACCAGGTTTGTCCCTGGGGCAGAAATCCTCAGACGGAGCAGTGAGGTCTCCATCTCCTACAGATGTGTTTAACGTCCTGCTGACGAGGGGTGGAGTGGAGGGGAGGAGCTGTGTGTTGCTGTGGAGGTCCCACATCCTGCCCCAGAGTGGGTTTCTGATATTTACTGTCAGCAGAGCCGTCACAGCCAACTGTACTAAAAAAAACTATTCAAATCATGATGTAAATATTCAAAGTTTACAATCAATTGTCTTGACCACATATGGATGTTTTATGATGAGCTTAAAAGAAAAAGATTAAAATTTGAATTTTTTTTAACGAAAAACATGAAATTCGACTAATGATCGACAGGACGGCGGCTGAGGTCACCGTGACTGACTGAAACCTCGACGGTACCTGAGGTGATGTCGATGCTGTGTCTGTCTTCCTCCAGTCGTCTTATCTTCTCCTCCAGTTCACTCTGCACCGTGTCAAACAGCAGCAGCTTTTCGCTCTGGAAGACACACAGGAAAAATCAGTTCCAGAAAACATATCAGGACCAGAGCAGAGTCCCTGTGAACATCTGTCTGACAGACACTGAACTAAGCCTCCACAGCAGCTACCGAGTGGATTTCTCACCTCCCAGTGTTGGCATGCCGCCTGGATCTCACAGTCATACTTGTTCTTCACCGACTCCAGGCATAGCTCTCTGTAGATCCCTGCAACGAGCACCAGAGCTCCGTCAGCCTGAGTCACCAGATGTTTGTCTCACTCCGGAGACAAACAGCTGGTCTGTCCGATTTGAAGTGGAACCTTCTCCACATCGAACCTCATGAACAAGTTCCAGATTCGAGACGTTTGCCCTTTGTGAATTAGTGTGCGGGGCTCCTACAGTCAATTAGAAACTTTTAGGACGATGGACGATGGACAGGCAGGTGGACTGAGGCCACGTTCACACAGAGAAGAGTCTCCAGAGGTTTCCATCAAACAGGTCCCAGAGAGAATAAGTCTGAAGACACCAGCTTTACGACTCGTAAGCATCCTTCCTGAGTAATGACGTCATAGCCCCGCCTCTCTGTTGACCTGCATGTTCTAACCCCGCCCACAACAACATCAATGGCTGACCCCTGTGCTGCGTTGATGCTGCAGAAGCTGCTGAGTGTGATGTGTGTGTGTTCGTCCCACAGTCTCCTTCCAGCTGCATTCGTACTCTCCATCATGTTTATATTAAACGTCACATGCTCCACGTCTTCGTCTCGGTTTGTGGAGTCGTTTCTGTGCAACCTTAGAGCGCCACTCACAGGCCTGGAGGATGTACTACAGTGTTCTCTCTCGTTCGTATGGACAAGCACAAGGATATTCTGTGTTGGACACGGCCTACGACAAAATCAGAACATTGGGCAAAAACCTTTTAGCTGTAACTAAAACTTTTCATTTAATGAGATTAAAGTAAGTCCTGCAAAGTTTTGTCACGTCACAAACAGAAGAGACCGCAGCTCCTCACCGACCTGCCACTTTGGTCCTGATCTGCATGTTCTCCTGCAGGTTGGCCAGAGGCTCCAGGTATTCCTGAGCGCAGCCGGCCATGACCTCCTGCAACTTAATGTCCACCTGGCTCAGACGCTCTTTGTACAACCTGAACAGAGAGACAAAGGTGGACCGTCCGTTTGAAGACAGGACAGACGATGTCCTGACCTTTGACATGGACATGACAGCAGGCAGGAATGGGTCCAAAACCCAGTGCTGCAGATGACACAGACAGGTACTCACTGTTCCTTCAGGTCGGTGAACTGTTTCTCCAGGGTGGTCATCTCGTCAAGACACTCCATCCTCCTCCTCTCACAGTCCTCGTCGTCCATTTCTGCAGGTACACACACATGAACACCAGCTCCCAGTCTGCTCACAGCCTCGTTTCACACACAGAAGTGAGACATGAATGCCTCCCCTGGTTTGTTCCAGGCCTGTTCGTCCTACCCGAGCTGTCTCCATCTTCAGACACAGACGTGCTAACCGTGTCCTCCTCGTCCGTGCTGCTGCCATCTTGGTCGGGGAAGTCCACCTCCATTTCTTCGTGGTTACTTTCTTTCTTCTCCCTGGAGTGGACCGGCATTACGGTTGAAAATGTGCTGTAAACAGAACGGCAAAGCTCAATCAGGCCGGGTGAAGCGGCAGCAGAGGCTCCGACAGCTAACCGGTTAGCCGCGCCGCCTCCACAGCTGAGAAGCAAACATGGCCCCCGCCGGCCAATCAGAGGAAGGATCACCTTTTCTGACCAATCACATGTTGGCATGTCGAACCACCAGCCGCAGGGAGGCTCTTGGGACTTGTAGTTTTATTTGCATAAGTGTTTTTATTTTTGAATGAATGTTTGGTGGTGGTCGGAGAGGCCGTTTTTCATTTTACCCGTTCAGACAGCTCAGTCACTGGGGTGCCAGTGGACCCCTGGGCCCGATAAGCATAATCTGAGAGAGATGGGAATCTCTATCTCCAGAGCCTTTCCCAGATGTTCTATTCCTTTCAGCCAAAATAGTTCTATCAAATGACATTCCCATAGCACATGTAGGAAAGTCTGCTTCTGTTATTGTTTCATCTTCTTGGAGGTGGAACGATCTAAGTCTGTCAGTGGAACAGGACACTGACAATAATCTGTCAATGAAGCTGCTCCTGCTCCTGTGGATGATCTCATTGTCCATGATGGAGCCGAGTCTGTTCAGGTTCGACACTCTGCCACAGATGTCAGGCTGTCCAGCTCCTTGCCATCCACAAATTCCACCATCCTCACCAGTTTGTTGAGGCGAGAGGTGCCCCCCCCCCTCCAGCCCCAGCACACTACTGCTACAGGAGAGCACTTGCTCCCACAGACTGGTCAAAGGCCTGTAGATGTTGACGGACACCAGCCTTCAGAGGAGGTACAGACGGTTCTGTCCTTTCTTGAACAGAGTGTTTGTGTCTGTCCAGTCCAGTTCATCATCAGCTGCACTCGCAGGTATTTGTAGGTTTTGTCTACCTCCACACCGGCTCCTTTGATGACGACAGCCTCGGGGTTCGTCCTGGTTCTCCTGAAGTCCACCACCATGGTCTCCATGGTCTTGGTGGTGTTAAGGAGCAGATGGTCCTGGATCAGATATCTGTACTCCTCCTGTCCGCTCCTGATACAGCCCTGATGGCCGTGTCGTTTGCGTACTTCTGCACGTGACAGAGCTCAGAGTTGTACTGGAAGTCAAACGTGCACAGGGTGAACAGGACCAGACAGAGAACAGTTCCCTGAGGTTCTCCTGTGCTGCTGACCAATGTCAGACCTACAGTCCCCCAGTCTGCTGGTCAGGTAGTCGTTGATCCACTCCACCAGGTGAGAATCATCTCCCATCTCTGTCAGTTTGTCCCTGAGGAGCAGAGGCTGGAGGGTGTTCAAGTCCAAAGATGTAATCCTCACAGCACCACTGCCTCGGTCCAGGTGAGAGAGAAGCTGATGTCATCCCGTACTCCTGAGGATTTATGCCTGAATAAAGCAGATTGTGCTTTTTCTATTATATATCTCGTGGAGTTGTAACTTCAGATTGCATTTATAACAAAAACAGGTTCTCAGCTCTTCTGCTTCATGGCGGGGCCGAAGGGTTTGTTCTGTAATATATATAATAATTAACCTTAATAATATGTAGTATTAAGGTTATCAGATATCAGAGAAGTCAACCCTTGAGTGTGATTTAAGACGGTGGGAGTAAAATGTATTTTCTCTACTGTGGGTTAATTATCTCCAAATATCACTGGTCTCAGATGTGAAGTTTTTCTACCTATTTTACTTTTATCAATGATCCTGTCCCCACACCTGGTTCCAGTCACCCCTGATATTAACCTGGACTTCTATATTTCCTAATCACCTGATAAGAGCCATTCCTCTTCTCCTGCTGTATGTGACTCCTGTAGTAGTACTCCTGTACTATGTCTCCCTTTTTACATTTCAGATATGCCATTCTTTTTGATATTGCTTACACCTCTATTTTTGTTCCATGACGTTATATTGATATGCACTTTGGCTATTGGTATGCTGTGACTGCCTGTGACGATCCATTTAACGATGACGACATCTTTAAAACGTACCATGTGACAACCCTGCATCCCAGACCTACTGTCTCAGTCGTACAACTGTCAGTGCAAACATTGTTCTGCTGTAACTGTTGTTTTATTTTGTTTTTAAATGATGGTTAAGGCATTTACATGTGACTCATTACTCTCCGCCACTGTTAATTACTAATTAACATGAAACTTTTCATCCGTCAGTACTCTCAGGTGGAAATGTCAACATGCTGATCATCTCAGCTGGCATGCTCGCCATTCTTTATATATTGTGTGTATGTTATGCAGTTGTTACAGTTGGTAACTTTTTATTGCAAAACTTATAACAAAATGTATTCAGCTGACAGAAAAAAACAAACAGTAAACTGGAGTTCATATTTTGCCCTCAAGGGGGCGAAAAATACTTTTAATTCATGTTTCACATAGTTTGTCTGTTCATTTTATTATGCAGCTGAATCAAATAATCAAATACTTATAAATTACTTACAAATTAGCATATGAATGAATGCACTTAACTATTAATGAAAATGTAATAAATCTGATAATAATTCACACAGTATGTTCTGACAGAAAATCAACAACAGCATCATCAACAGTCAAAACAAGACAGAACCGCTCAAGCCTGCTGAAGTACAAAATACATTTGAATATCGCCTGTGCCTGCGGTTTGTCTCGTAACCTCACTGTTTCCGTGGTGTGTAGCGTACTGCTTGTTGGATTCATTTTCACATTGCTAACTGGGTCAGGAAAGTCTGCCGGCCTCATTTGTATTTTTGGGCTCCACAGCGTACAAGCAGAAAGTCTGAGTTATCTCGTTTCATAACGCTGAGCTGATTTTCTTTGTACTGACACCAGCTACCAGAGCTGCAGATGAAGCAATGTCGGAAAAAAATGGTCATTAACTCAAGATCGTATTTTATGTTGCTACTTGGAGATATGTGTATGGATTTATTGATTTATAAATCATTCACCTCACTTCCCGACTGGCTGCACATACTGAATGAATACTGACTGAATTAACACAGCTTCCCCCCAAACCAAACTGTCAGTTTACTGAGTGTGACGAAAGCTGCTTGGTGAAAAATGATGAAAGAACAAGCTGAAGCTCTGTGCTACCTTATCTTATCTGCTTTCAACCACCGCAGAGCAGTTTTGACACCTTACACAAACTCTTTCTTGCATTGCCAACGAGTTCAGTGAGCCGCAACTTATTAGGTACAAGGAGTTCAAAAAGCCCCACTGTTTCCATTCCGCCCCTCAATGTTCAGTGAATGTTCATGTTCATTTTGCAGCTTTTGGCTGCTGATGAGCTCAGACTGAAAACGCTGCGATTATTACATACAGATGTGTTTTAACTACGGCCCATCGTAATTCAGGGGATGAACCAGAATATTTAAACATTAAACTTTGATCTGTGAACATTTTGAAATTTTTGACCGCTTAAACATATGATCACAATTATTAGCGAACAGCATTTTACTGCTACTTACTGAAAGAGCAATATGGAAAGCAAAGTGTCTCGTGACATTTCTGTAGAGACTCGTGAGCATCTGAATGCTGATTTATTCATTAATATCCGCTCTTGGTCGTAATTCAGTTTGCATCATGTGTTTCTCGTAGCCTGTTTGTGATCATGTGTCACATGGCAGCCACTGTGGCACGCCTTCAACGTGATGATATGATGGCAATTTTCTTGTTGATGAAACGAGTTTGACGAGTTTGAGCTCATCACTGAGTCACTGGTTGCCTGGTTGTCCACTTGGTAAATTATTCTCACAGTACAGTATTATTAGTATTTTTTCTGACTCTGTAGCACACAGGTGACAAAAGTGTTCCTCTAGGGTCCAGTCTGGTCCCCAGGATGAAAAGTGGAGTGAAAGGAGTGAAAGTTCCACAGCAAACATCAGTAAAAGGAAGTGCTGTTCCTGTTCCGCTAACACCAAGAACCAGAGTCCAGTGATTCTCCTCCTTCATAACTCCACTTTAGTTTGTGTGGTGAATCAGTTCAGTGGCCTGCACCAGAATGCAGGATTACTGAAAAGTCGGGATATGTTCAGGCTAACATCAGGGAAAGTCTGTATTTTCTGTTCCAGAAATCAAGCTTGGCGTAATCCTGACTCGGTTACTATGGTAACATGTTCTGTGAAGCAAACCTCCTGGCTGTCAGGTGTTCTCCATGTTATCCCGACACCGATAACCTGCTGAGTCTGTAGAAAAGAAGAGATACGACGTGTCCGTTTGTTAAAGGATGAACTCAACACATATTTTAGGATTCCCTGGTAGAATCGACTGCATAGAAGAGACTCACATCACGTCACAGCTCCGTCAGAGAACGAAGGGGATTTTATCAACAGGAAGTCAGTTCACAGCATCAATGTGACATTTATTTTCAAGTTGGGAATAAAAGTTAACAACCATCCAGACAATGAATGACAAACAAAAGTACAGCATATTGTCAGTTAAAGATGACAATCTATATATAGTTTTGCAATTACTTTTCAGAGTGCTTAATATAAGGAAGCTTCCTTTTGTTCTACTTTACATCTGTTAACTTGGTGGAACAGTGGTTCATACTGTTGTCTCTCAATGTGGAGGTCCCACGTTTGCCATCCAATGTGGGTGTTGTTTTTTTTTGTCGTGATATTTCTTATGATGCATTCATATTACTTTCAAATAACCTGAGGGAATTTGGTTATGTTTTTATGTATTTGTGTCCTTCAGATACAAAGAGACGTGTTTTATTCTATTTATTCACAATCTTTGACACATGCAGGTGCACATTACTGATCATTACTCAGTTTTTTCTCAGTGTTTTCGAGGTAGATGAGCATCCTCCTCATATCTGATCTGTAGAAGACCTTGGTGTTGTAGGACAGAGCAAGAAACCGCACATACATGAAATTAAGGTGAACACACCACCGCACCACATTACACAACTTTACATCAACATCAAATCATTCATCCACATCGAATCAGCTGTTTCGCTGCGGCTGCTTTATTTTATAAACATATATTTAAATCTAAATATATGTTAGAAAAAAACTTTTAAAGAAATGATTTTAACGAATCATATGATTCGTTAAAATCCAGAGTTCAACAGCAGTGAAATACTACAGTGAAATAATATTTTTTACTCTTTATCTATTTATCTATCTTAGCCTATTGCATGCTCTAACTGTACAGTATAGGTTTTATACATATCTATTTATTTTTATCATTATATGTTACATGTTGCACGCTAGCACCACTGTGATCTGTAGTGAGAGTAGGCAGCATTTGGAAGAGAACCTAGAAAGGTGGAGGTTTGCTCTAGAGAGAAGAGGAATGAAGGTCAGTCGTAGCAAGACAGAGTATATGTGCATAAATGAAAGGGAGACCAGTGGAAAAGTGAGGTTACAGGGAGCAGAGGTGGTGAAGGTGCAGGAGTTTAAGTACTTAGGATCAACAGTGCAGAGTAGTGGAGACTGTGGAAGAGAAGTGAAGAATAGGGTGCAGGCAGGGTGGAACAGCTGGAGAAAAGTGTCAGGAGTGATTTGTGATAGAAGAGTTTCAGCTAAGGTGAAGGGAAAGGTTTACAGGACTGTGGTTAGACCAGCTATGATGTATGGTTTAGAGACACTAGCGATAGGCAGAAGACAGGAGGCAGAGCTGGAGGTGGCAGAGTTAAAGATGCTGAGATTCTCTTTAGGAGTGACCAGGATGGACAGGATTAGGAATGAGGTCATCAGAGGGACAACACAGACAGGAAGGTTAGGAGAAAAAGATAGAGAGGCTAGATTGAGATGGTTTGGACATGTGCAGAGGAGGGACAGTGGATACATTGGTAGGAGAATGTTAGAGATGGAGTTGGAGGTAGGAGACAGAGAGGAAGGTCAAAGAGGAGGTTTATAGATGCAGTGAGGGAGGCATGGAGGTAGTTGGAGTCAGA
>CAAKHB010006833.1:5850-17280 GCA_901007665.1 Aeoliscus strigatus
CCACCTTTTAACATCTGTTCCTACCTGTTCCCATCTGTTCCTACCTGTTCCCACCTGTTCCCATCTGTTACCATCTGTTCCCACCTGTTCCCATCTGTTCCTACCTGTTCCCACCTGTTACCATCTATTCCCACCTGTTAACATCTGTTCCCACCTGTTACCACCTGTTACCATCTGTTCCCACCTGTTACCATCTGTTCCTACCTGTTCCCACCTGTTACCATCTGTTCCCACCTGTTACCATCTGTTCCCACCTGTTACCAACTGTTCCCACCTGTTACATCTGTTCCCACCTGTTACCATCTGTTCCCACCTTTTAACATCTGTTCCTACCTGTTCCCAGCTGTTACCATCTGTTACTACCTGTTCCCATCTGTTCCTACCTGTTCCCACCTGTTCCCAGCTGTTACCAGCTGTTCCCACCTGTTACCATCTGTTCCTACCTGTTCCCATCTATTCCCACCTGTTAACATCTGTTCCCACCTGTTACCACCTGTTCCCACCTGTTCCTACCTGTTCCCACCTGTTACCACCTGTTCCCATCTGTTCCCACCTGTTACCATCTGTTCCCACCTGTTCCCAGCTGTTACCATCTGTTACTACCTGTTCCCATCTGTTCCTACCTGTTCCCACCTGTTCCCAGCTGTTACCATCTGTTCCCACCTGTTACCATCTGTTCCTACCTGTTCCCACCTGTTACCATCTGTTCCCACCTGTTACCATCTGTTCCCACCTGTTACATCTGTTCTCACCTGTTCCCACCTGTTACCATCTGTTCCTACCTGTTACCATCTGTTCCCACCTATTCCTACCTGTTACCATCTGTTCCCACCTGTTACATCTGTTTGAGCCTGTTACCATCAGTTACCACCTGTTCCCACCTGTTACATCTGTTCTAGCCTGTTACCATCTGTTCCCACCTATTCCTACCTGTTACCATCTGTTCCCACCTGTCCCCATCTGTTACCACCTGTCCCCATCTGTTCCCACCTGTTACCATCTGTTCCTACCTGTTCCCATCTGTTCCTACCTGTTACCATCTGTTCCTACCTGTTCCCACCTGTTACCATCTGTTCCCACCTGTTCCCACCTGTTCCCACCTGTTCCCACCTGTTACCATCTGTTCCCACCTGTTACCATCTGTTCCCACCTGTTACCATCTGTTACATCTGTTCTAGCCTGTTACCATCAGTTACCACCTGTTCCTACCTGTTACCGCCTGTTACCATCAGTTACCACCTGTTACCGCCTGTCCCCACCTGTTACCATCAGTTACCACCTGTCCCCACCTGTTACCATCTGTTACACCTGTTCGAGCCTGTTACCATCTGTTACATCTGTTCTAGCCTGTTACCATCAGTTACCACCAGTTACCACCTGTCCCCACCTGTT
Source organism: Aeoliscus strigatus (assembly GCA_901007665.1). Classification (NCBI taxonomy): domain Eukaryota; kingdom Metazoa; phylum Chordata; class Actinopteri; order Syngnathiformes; family Centriscidae; genus Aeoliscus; species Aeoliscus strigatus. Next base: position 7,243 of record CAAKHB010006833.1, read on the forward strand.
ACCATCTGTTACCACCTGTTACCATCTGTTCCCACCTATTCCTACCTGTTACCATCTGTTCCCACCTGTCCCCACCTGTTACATCTGTTTGAGCCTGTTACCATCAGTTACCACCTGTCCCCACCTGTTACATCTGTTCGAGCCTGTTACCATCAGTTACCATCTGTTACATCTGTTCTAGCCTGTTACCATCAGTTACCACCAGTTACCACCTGTCCCCACCTGTTACCATCTGTTACCGCCTGTTACCATCTGTTACATCTGTTCTAGCCTGTTACCATCAGTTACCACCTGTTCCTACCTGTTACCATCAGTTACCACCTGTTACCGCCTGTCCCCACCTGTTACCATCAGTTACCACCAGTTACCACCTGTCCCCACCTGTTACCATCTGTTCTAGCCTGTTACCGCCTGTTACCATCAGTTACCATCTGTTACCGCCTGTCCCCACCTGTTACCATCTGTTCCTACCTGTCCCCACCTGTTACATCTGTTCTAGCCTGTTACCGCCTGTTACCATCTGTTCCCACCTGTTACCATCTGTTCCTACCTGTTCCCATCTATTCCCACCTGTTAACATCTGTTCCCACCTGTTACCACCTGTTACCATCTGTTCCCACCTGTTACCATCTGTTCCCACCTGTTCCCACCTGTTACCATCTGTTCCCACCTGTTACCATCTGTTCCCACCTGTTACCATCTGTTCCCACCTGTTACCATCTGTTCCCACCTGTTACCATCTGTTCCTACCTGTTCCCACCTGTTACCATCTGTTCCCACCTGTTACCATCTGTTCCCACCTGTTCCCACCTGTTACCGCCTGTCCCCACCTGTTACCATCAGTTACCACCAGTTACCACCTGTCCCCACCTGTTACCATCTGTTCCTACCTGTCCCCACCTGTTACCATCTGTTACATCTGTTCTAGCCTGTTACCGCCTGTTACCATCTGTTCCCACCTGTTACCATCTGTTCCCACCTGTTACCATCTGTTACCACCTGTTCCCATCTGTTACATCTGTTCGAGCCTGTTACCACCAGTTACCACCTGTCACCATCTGTTACATCTGTTCTAGCCTGTTACCACCAGTTCCTACCTGTTCCCACCTGTTACCGCCTGTTACCACCTGTTCCCACCTATTCCCATCTGTTCCCACCTGTCCCCATCTGTTACCACCTGTCCCCATCTGTTCCCACCTGTTACCATCTGTTCCTACCTGTTCCCATCTATTCCCACCTGTTAACATCTGTTCCCACCTGTTACCATCTGTTCCTACCTGTTACCATCTGTTCCCACCTGTTCCCACCTGTTACCATCTGTTCCTACCTGTTACCATCTGTTCCCACCTGTCCCCACCTGTTACATCTGTTTGAGCCTGTTACCATCAGTTACCACCTGTCCCCACCTGTTACATCTGTTCGAGCCTGTTACCATCAGTTACCATCTGTTACATCTGTTCGAGCCTGTTACCGCCTGTTACCACCTGTTCCCACCTGTTACATCTGTTCTAGCCTGTTCCCACCTGTTACCATCTGTTCCCACCTATTCCTACCTGTTACCATCTGTTCCCACCTGTCCCCATCTGTTACCACCTGTCCCCATCTGTTCCCACCTGTTACCATCTGTTCCTACCTGTTCCCATCTATTCCCACCTGTTAACATCTGTTCCCACCTGTTACCACCTGTTACCATCTGTTCCCACCTGTTACCATCTGTTCCTACCTGTTCCCACCTGTTCCCATCTGTTCCCACCTGTTCCCATCTGTTCCCACCTGTTACCATCTGTTCCCACCTGTTCCCAGCTGTTACCATCTGTTACTACCTGTTCCCATCTGTTCCTACCTGTTCCCACCTGTTCCCAGCTGTTACCAGCTGTTCCCACCTGTTACCATCTGTTCCCACCTGTTACCATCTGTTACATCTGTTCTAGCCTGTTCCCACCTGTTACCATCTGTTCCCACCTGTTACCATCTGTTCCCAGCTGTTACCAACTGTTCCCACCTGTTACCAACTGTTCCCACCTGTTACCATCTGTTCCCACCTGTTACCATCTGTTCCCACCTGTTACCACCTGTTCCCACCTGTTACCATCTGTTCCTACCTGTTACCATCTGTTCCCACCTTTTACCATCTGTTTCCATCTGTTCCCAGCTGTTCCCACCTGTTACCAATTGTTCCTACCTGTTCCCAGCTGTTACCATCTGTTCCCACCTGTTACCATCTGTTCCCATCTATTCCCACCTGTTAACATCTGTTCCCACCTGTTACCACCTGTTCCCACCTGTTCCTACCTGTTCCCACCTGTTACCATCTGTTCCCACCTGTTACCATCTGTTCCCACCTGTTACCACCTGTTCCCACCTGTTACCATCTGTTCCCACCTGTTACCATCTGTTCCCACCTGTTACCATCTGTTCCCACCTGTTACCATCTGTTCCCATCTGTTCCCACCTGTTACCATCTGTTCCCACCTGTTACCAACTGTTCCCACCTGTTACCATCTGTTCCCACCTGTTACCAACTGTTCCCACCTGTTACCAACTGTTCCCACCTGTTACCATCTGTTCCCACCTTTTACCATCTGTTCCTACCTGTTCCCAGCTGTTCCCAGCTGTTCCCATCTGTTCCCACCAGTTCCAGCCCATTCAGAGACAACTACCCCCAGAGCAGCAGACAGTCGGGGCAGAGGTCTCAGTGACGGTTACACACCTGCGTCTCTGCCATCTCCTTGTCCTCCAGAAGGCGGCTGTAGACGGCATCACCTGAACACATGAGATGAAGGACGCTCAGGACCACTGATCCAGATGAGACAGATCCAATGCTCCTCATACCTGACGTGTCCTTCTCCAGTCTCTCCTGGAGCTGGGCCTTGTCCTGCTCCAAGGCCTCAATCTGAGCCTGCAACCTCTGCACTGCAGCCTCCTGTGGAGAAGAGCACCGTGGAGGAGTCTCTGCTCTCCAGTCAGGGCTGGAGTTCAAGTCTCACCTTATTGGCCAGCTCCTCCACCTGCTGCTCCTTTTCAGAGGCTCTGTTTCTGGAGACCTCAGCCTTCTCCTTGGCCAGCTGCTCCTTCAAGTTGCTCTCACTGATGTCATGTGTCACAGAGAGAGAGAAATACTACACACTTCATATGAAAAAGGTATTCTGGTGTTTGGAGGCTGATCACATGATAACAGCATCAATATATTCTAATGAGTCACAGTGTCTTCATCTTCATCCCATACCTCTGTTTCAACTCTTCTAGCTGCGTCTGGAGTTGTGAGCATTCAGCTCTGAGCTGGAAAAGAAAACATTTGACATCCGTGATCATCAGGGTCTGATGTGAAGACCCACACTTCTCCAAGGCAAAGACTCACCTGCACCACATCACCTTGATCTTTGAGACTCTTGTTCTTCTCCTCCTGCAGCATCTGCAAAGACTGGGACTTCATGGAAATGACCTCCATTAGGTTCTCACTGTAAACGCACACACACACACACACACACACATGAAGCCGCAGCCTCAGCAGCCAGTCATCTAAGATCAAGGACGCACTCACATTTCCTGGGACAGACTCTTGGTTCTTTGAGCTTCTGAGCTAAGATCTTCTTGATATTTGGACTTTTCTGTCTTCAGCACCTCCAGCTGAATGAGACAAACCCAGGTGATCAGGGGCCTCATGGAAACCTTCCGGTGACAAACGTCAGCTCATACCTGAGCCTCCAATTCTTGCATGGAACTGGTCATCTTCTCCAGCAAAGCTTGCATCTCCTTCTTCTCCTGCACCAGAGCGGTGTTCTCTGTCACCAGCTGTTCCTCTGAAGCCTGAAGCGTACACACAGGAGGATTCATGACAAGCAGCTGGTCTACGGTGAGAGCTGTGACCCCTGATGACAATCATCAACATGCACAAGTTTGCAGGTCATTCTGTGGAGATCATTTTCATTCTAATTATAATATGCATGCAGAATTACAACCTTAACTACGAACGACACATTTCCTGAGCTACGTGAACACTCGACCTGACCTGTGGCCTCAGAACGGATTCAGAGAAGAACAAAGAGGCTGTTAGCAGCTGTTGTCCCGTGGACTATGTGCTGTCAGTGTCACTCTGACTTATAGCAGACCCGTTAGGTCTGTCAACATCAATCATACACCCGGAAGGGTAGATTCTACATCACGTTGTAAGCCCACAGGGTCTGAAACCAGAGTTAGTGAATGAAGGATGAACGTTAGACAAGTGAGTCAAAGGGGAGCAGACATGCAGTGGCTCAGCCGGTCTACGGTGTGCTAGGGACTCAGTGCTGACTGCAGGAACAATACCTGCTTAGAAAGAGCATTTCTGAGTTGGGACTGGAGCTGCTCGACCTGCTGGCTGGATTCATCTCTCTCCGCCTGCAACACTTGGTTTTGAGCTGTTAACTTTTCAATGCTGGAGGTAGAAGAGGTCACCTCTGCCATGGCGGTCTTGTACTGCTCTTCCAAAATGTCTTTGTCCTCTTTCATGGCATTGATGCGACCTTCGAGTTGCTGCTGGCCCGCTTGGAGCTTGTCTACGTCCCCCAGTAACCTCAACCTTTCGTTCAGCCAGGTTTCCTGGCTGGTGTGGAGAGAAGACAGCTCGTGCTCCAACGTCTGCTGCCGAGCTAACAGGGCTTCCTTCTCTGTGGTCAGGACAGTCGTCTGTTGGCCCAGCCGTGTGCTCTTGGTTTCCATGTCTGCTCGAAGCCCCTTAATTTGCTCATTGGCGTTCTTGAGCTGGGAAGACAGCTCGTTATTTTCCTCTTCTCGTTTGGACACCGTGCTTCGCAGCTCTTCCAGTTGTCTGCTGAGAACATCCTGGTCTCGGTTCCTCTGACTCGACTCAGCCTGCAGCTGCTGCTTGGCCTCTGACAGTGACTCCGTCTGACATCGCAACACCTGGATCTCTGTGTGCAGTGACGTCACGTGTTGGTCAGCTTGCAGCTGCATATTCTGACAGTCCTTCTGAAGATTATTGACTTGTTGCACAAGCTCGGCATTAGATCTCTCCAAGTCCACTTGTAACTTCTTGTGCTCTTGAATGACTTCAGTTTTGCCCCTTTCAAGACATTCAACATCAGCGTTGCGTTTCTGCAGTTCACTTTGCAGGTCCGCCTTTTCTTTTATAACAGATGTCACTTTGGCTTCAGCTGCGGCTTTCAGGCGTTGAAGTTCCTCCAGTGCTGCCGTTAACTGGGCCTTGTTTTGAAGAAGGTCTGCGTTGGCTCTGGAGCAGCTACCCAGCTGGTCTGTGGCTGCTTGGATATCACCAGCTAGCTTATCTTGCTCAAGGGAAAGACAAGTGTTCTGAGACAAAGCTTCTGTATACTGCTTTTCTACATGAGCCTTGTCCCTGGCCAGCTGCTCACGGTCCATCTTCTGCTGCTCCAGAGCTTCCTCCAAAGCCATCCTGTCTAACCCTAACGCCTGTTTCTCCTGTTCCACAGAGGACAACGCTGCTTTACACAGAGACAACTCTTCAGTGGAGACCTGAAGCTTCTGTCTGTATGTGTCAAGTTCGCTGAGGAGCTCTTCTTTCTCTTTGAAGATGTTTCTTTGCATTGCAAGCAAGTCATCCTTCTCCTGCAGAAGGTGGAGCCTCTCCGAGTCAGTGACCTGACGGCTGGTCTTCAACTCCTCCAGCATACTGGCCAGGCTCTGCTTTGAAGCTCTGAGGTCTTCACATTCTCTGAGTGAACGATTCAAGTCTTTGTTGATGAGACGGAGCTGATTGGAGAGCTCTTCTTTCTCTTCCAGGGCAGCACTGACTTCTGCAGACATGTCTTCCTTCTCTCTTGTCAGAGATTCTGTGAGAGCCTGAAGCTGGCTGTTCTTCTCTGTCAGATCCTCCTTTTCCAAGCTCATCCACTGCAGCTTGGCCTGCAGCTCGGAGTTCTTGGCATGAAGGTCTGTTTTGTCGTTCCTAGCAGCATCTCTTTCTACGATCAGCGTGTCTCTCTCACATGTGAGCTTGGACCTGGTTTCCTTCAGGTCTTCTTTCAGCTTGTTGCAGGCATTTTCATGAGCCTCAGAAAGCTGCTTCTCTTTGGCTTCTAGATGCTCCTTGTCCTGCTGGTGCTGTAGCAACATGACGTTCTTCTGTGCGTTTTGTTTCTGAAGCTCTTCGATCTCAGCCTGGTTCCTGCCTTTGGCTTCTGTGAGGCTTTTCTTCTCACTTTGTACTTCCTGAAGACAAGTTCTCAGCTCCTCCAGCTCCCTGTTCAGGGTACTTATGGTCTCGTCCAAGTGCCTGCTGTGGGTTACTAGTTCTTCTCCACGTCTTGTGAGCTCATCTCTGGCTACGATCAGTTCCTCATTGTGGACTGAAAGCTCCTGGAGTCTAGCCTCCAGAGCAGCCAGCTCATTTTGGACATCTGAACGCTGTTTCTCCAGTTTGCCTTTCTCTGCTTTCACTTCCTCACTTTCCTTACACATCTGCTCCAGATTTGTACTCTGATTTTCCAGTTTTTTGGATAAGTGTTCAACATCATGCTTGCAGGAGTCAAGCTCAGCAGAAAGACACTGGGAAAGTAAAGTTGAAAGAAAAAGGAGGGGAATATATGCAGAAAAAAACAAGATGAATCCCAAATCAACCAAGCAGACATGGATCTAATGCTGCTGGAACAGTTGGGTTACAGAAGCTTTCCAATGATTTTTAAATACACTTTTCATCTGCGTTATGCACTGTCTGGACAAAACTAGGTCCCCAGGCCTGTGGAGGGGGCGCTGCAGCTGGTCAGGTCATGTGAGAACGGATGGACTGAAGGAGCACGTGATTCCATCAATGGATCTTCATCCCTGAGCCATCAGGGGTCAGACCCTCACCAAATCACACGATGCCACAGCGAACGCATGCCGTGATGTGATCAAAGCTAACGCTCAAGAGTGTGTAACCTTTAATCGGCCAGGCAGTGTATGAACACATGGCTGCTACGCTTTCTACTGCTGCATCTGGACGTCAACGTCATAAATAAATTCGCTCCTGCCAGTAGAAGGAGACACAAATATCTACTTTTGTGCTTAAAAGCAACATCAAGCTAATAACCAATGCTTGCCACTGTCAAGGCCTTGGGTAATGTTAACGGTACTGTGAGTGAAGGTTCTCAGCTAATTCTAGTTCCATTAACAGTTTCATTCCACATGACGTCCATTAACACAGCCAGAGCAACTAGATGTTCATTCTCCAGCTTCTCCAAATAAAAATAGACTTCTGCAACATAGATCACGTGCTTTCCTGTAAGTATGACGCCCATGACACCCCCCCAACAGACCTGAGGTGAATGTACAAATGTCAGGGAGGTGAACAACCAAATGATGATGGAGGTTTAGAATGACAAGGCCCACTGCTGTTACATGAGGAATAAACAGTTCAGTGACTGTTCTCCTGCTCTTCATCTAGTTGGTGTTTGATCAGGACATCTCCAGGGCCGTACCTGAACCTGCTCCTTGTAGGGCTGCAGCTCAGACACCAGCTTCTGCAGCTCTTGGGTTTGGTGTTTGGATGAGGACAGCTCCTGTTGTAACTCGTCAACCTGGTCCTGCTGCACCTGAACTTCCTTGACGTGACGCTCTGTGGCCTCGGAGAGGGCTTTCTCTTGTGAAGCCTTCAGCTCTTGGGCCAAGGTTTCACCCAACAGCACAGTCTTCTCCTGGAAAACACAGCAGCACGTGTCATTTATCAGACGTTGGTATTCTGGGGGATCAAATGCTACGAACCAGGGCTACAATCTTCTCCTGAAGGCTAGTGATCTGAGCATCCCGTGAATCACGGGTCTCTTTTAGGTCCTGATCTTTGCGGGTCAGGTCCTGCTGGAGTCGTTCTCTCAAGCTTGCCCACATTTCATTTTCCTCTGCTAGTCGACTCTGTAACTCCTCCAGCCTCCTAGGTGATGGTAAAAACATTTCTTGGTCATACATAACATCACTCAAACACCTCGTTTGCTCTGACCAGAGACTAACATGAAGTACTGAAGGTTATGAATGTGCAGGGGACAATGAAGGTTGGTACCGTTCTTTCTTCATGAGGTCTTCATTCATTTTGGTCAGCTGGACTGAGTTATCACCAGACGCCTTCATCATGTCTGAAATGTCCTTTTCCAGCTGACTCTTGTCCTCGGTCAGCTGCTGGAGCTTCTCATCAGCAGCCTGCAGCTTCCTCTCCAGTGCTGAGCCATGACCAGTGTGAGAGCAGGTTAACGGAAGGAAGTGGCACAAAATGTTTTCCTTCTTTACAAACCTTCATCAAGGACTCACCATGATTCTGACTTGTCAGAGCCTCACATTCTGTGGTCAGGGTTGTGCATTGCTCCTCCCTCTTACTGAGCCTCTCAAGTGTTTCTGAAAAACACAATTTAACATATTTCAGACGTGAGAAACAAATACAGTTAAAGAACAAAGAACACATGCACATTTACCTTGCATAGTTGTAGTGCATTTAGTCTGCTCCTCTGTGCTTTCTGCAAACTTCTGAGTCTGTGGGGATAAAATGTTCCATCAACTCTCTGAATCATCTTATTAGACAAGTTAAAAATGGTTTTCAGTTTACACAGCAATTTTTACATGACACGTAGCTAATTGTGCTTTGTTTTTACATAAAGTTTACATTTGGACAAGACAGCTTCATTCTGGAATACGGTGCTGTGGACTGATGAAACTAAAATTGAGTTATTTGGACATAACAAGATGTGGTATGCATAGCGGAAGAAGAACACAGCATTCCAAGACAAACACTTGCTACCCACAGTAAAATTTGGTGGTGGTTCCATCATGCTGTGGGGCTGTATGGCAAGTGCAGGTACTGGCAATCTTGTTAAAGTTGAAGGTCGCATGGATTCCAGTCAGTATCAGCAGATACTTACGAACAATGTCCAAGAATCAGTGACAAAGTTGAAGTGCAGAGGAACAAGTACAACGTTCTGGAATGGCCACCTCAGTCCCCAGACCTGAATATTATTATTTCAAAATCTGTGGTGTGATTAAAAGCGGGCTGTCCATGCTGGGAAACCAGGAGATGTTTTGTAAAGGTCAATGGTCAAAAATACCTTCAACCAGAATCCAGACCCTCATTGGAAGCTATAGGAGGCTGTTATTTCTGCAAAAGGAGGGTCGACTAAATATTGATGTAATTTTTCTGTTGGGGTGCCCAAATTTATGCACCCGCTTACTTTTGTTGAAGTAATTATTGCCACGCTTTCTGTAAATTCTACAAACTTCATTTCACTTCTTTAATATCACTGTTTGTCTGCTATATGATATACGTATTTAACTGAATTTGCTGATCCGAACAACCAATGATTTATAAAGGAAAATCTTGAAAATGATCATGGGTGCCCAAACTTTTTCATACGACTGTAATATATGAACAATTATTCAAGTTAAAAGATATGAAAAATTACTTAGACCATTTCTTCTCTTCAGTTTCCTGTTAATTTGAATGCCTGGTAAAACTAAAGGTGTATTTGTTTGGACATGATAACAACAACAACAGCTCCAAACAGCTGCTACCTAGGCGTTTTCCATGGTATCACGACCAAAACGACTTCATTTCTTAAATCAATTGTTGTCGGTACAATGCCATAGCTCATTGTACAACAAACTACAAACTTACACAGTTTATCTTATGTACAATGTACAGTGTTTTTTGTCAACAACGGTATGTATGTGTATCGATCAATCAACGTCTGTGAAGAGACTAGGGGAGGCAGCAGTTCTCCTCCTCATGCTAGGGGGCAGTAGTGAGTCCAGGGATTCTTCTCGACTCCTCAGTCAGAATCAGTGACAGCAGCTCCAACCTACAGTCAGCGAGTCCAGTCAGCATCCATTTGTTTTTACTGTACAAATGGAGGATGACACATCTAAAGTCAAACCGTTTTCTAAACTGGACTTTCAATGAGAAGAAGGTGATAACTGAAGAAGACCAACGGTCTCCATGGAGACAGAGACTTTAAAACTGAGGGACGATCAGGAACATTTCTACCAACACGTTATGATGCTTTTGTTCAAAGGGAGCGCTACATAGACTTATTTCATACGTTT
>CAAKHB010006834.1:0-12461 GCA_901007665.1 Aeoliscus strigatus
GAAGTCACATAATCCTCATTCAGTCACAGAGATTTTGAAATGATCTAAACCTTGATTCCCGTGATGCATTTTTTCACCACCTTTCATCTTTGTTTTTTCTGATTATTTAGAGAAAATGTCAGGAGTGATTTAAGATAGAAGAGTTTCAGCTAAGGTGAAGGGAAAGGTTTACAGGACTGTGGTTAGACCAGCTATGATGTATGGTTTAGAGACACTAGCGATAGGCAGAAGACAGGAGGCAGAGCTGGAGGTGGCAGAGTTAAAGATGCTGAGATTCTCTTTTGGAGTGACCAGGATGGACAGGATTAGGAATGAGGTCATCAGAGGGACAACACAGACAGGAAGGTTAGGAGAAAAAGATAGAGAGGCTAGATTGAGATGGTTTGGACATGTGCAGAGGAGGGACAGTGGATACATTGGTAGGAGAATGTTAGAGATGGAGTTGCCAGGTAGGAGACAGAGAGGAAGGCCAACGAGGAGGTTTATAGATGCAGTGAGGGAGGACATGGAGGTAGTTGGAGTCAGAGTAGAGGATACAGAGAACAGGGAAAGATGGAAATCAATGATTCGCTGTGGCAACCCCCTGAAGAGGGACAGAGCCGAAAGGAGAAGAAGAAGAAGAAGAAGAAGAAGAGTGAGAGAGGAAACAAGCCATTCTAATGAGCTGCATGTCATCAACATCATAATGCAGACTTCCAACACCTTTATAACTTTAATGACATTCTGATGGACAGCGTGTGATCAGCTTCATAACGCAGAGGTGAAATGCTGTTCTTGCAAACAGGGTGTGACTGGTAGTCCCACAAACTTTGTGCAGTTGCCCAGTCAAGGTCCACGAGCCACAGGTTGAGAAACCACTGATGGCATACCAATGATTCCCATTGCATAGAGATATATAATTTATGTGGTAAGAATTAGAGGAAGCAGTAGTAGATAGTGGTCCCACATACTTTTTATGAAATTGAGGGTAACACGTCAGAACATGTCAAATGACTAGGTTGGCTCTGCTTGCAGATCCACAATAATATGATGAAATAGCAAGTTCATCTCACCATCAGCATAGTTCCACAGCTGCCTGCCTGACGCGATACTGTGTACCACATAACATCCTCGTTCATTGTATGGCTGGAACAGTGAGCAACTGCCAGGTGACCAGAGGTTGCATTCAAACCCGCCCTCAACAGGCTTTCCATCGGTACACCAATTTTTATCTGATCCAAGGAGCAAATAAGCGCAGTAGATTGGAGAAGGAGATGCTCCTCTAAAAAACATAAAGCAAAGAAAAAAATAGTTGAAAGAGAGAATGAATTTAACACTGAATGAAGTGACAGAATATTAAATATACACAATTTAAATACAGATTACCTTCACAGATGACACTGGCATCTTCACTGTGAGCACAGTTGTGTGATCCATACTCAGAATGTGCACATTCTTTTATTGCTGACTCACTTCCTGAGCACTCAACTTCGTCCAACCAGATTGGTCCACTTCCCTCCCCAAAATGTGCACCACCATGTGCTGACAGAGCTTTGCCACAGCCCAGCTCTCGACAAACCACCTCAGCATCATTCAGTCCCCAATTATCATCACACACCGTCCCCCACTGGTTGTCGTAGTAGATCTCTACTCTGCCAGAACATTTGCTGTCAGAGTCAACCAGCCTCACCATAGAACTGGGTGGTGGACGAGTGGACATTTCTAGTTCGTGAGAAACAAAACCAGGAAAAAATAAATTACATTACATTTTGACTCAGGATAGAAAACCAAAATCATTAAGTATTGGTATATGAATATGATGTTTAAATTTCCAGCTGGATGACTGGACGTGCGAGGGGATGCCCGTGACGTCACTGGAGTTTCCCTCGGTTGTACTCCGCCTTCGTCGCACTCCTGCGGCTCCATCTGCGACGCATTCCACTAATTACCTGGGTCCACCCCCGTCCATCACTTGTACCCCGCTTCGGGTGCTCCATCTGCGGCCCATTCGGCTGATCAGCTGGAGCCGCCTCTCATTGCCTCTCAACGATTGAAAAGCGCTGTCAGTGCCCTGTTCGAGGCAGTCTGTTCGTTTAGTGCAGACCTGTGGGTTGTTGTTGGGTGTGTAAAAGCGTAGCTTGTATATCGCCGCTCTACGTTAGAGCCAGGCGTATTCTCTATGTTGTGGGTTGTGTATTGTAATGCCCGAGGGATTCCACAGGACGCCGAGTGAAGGAAGATAGTCCATAGGTTTATTGCAACTTTCCAAAATCTTCAATGTGGCTCAACTGAACACGGCAACCGTTTTTCCAACACTCTCTCAACACACATGCTCCCTGCTCCTGCTCCCCCTCTTGCTATACCCGCCCACATTCACACGCGCATCCAATCACAACACAAGAAATAACTCCGACAGCATGAACACAATGACACATAAATCGTCATTTATGAGGCATTACAGTATTGTTCTTCTTCTGTTCGAACTTTAGGTTTCTGAGTAGCTAGTTTGATTCCTGTTCTAAGGGTTATTTTTCTAATTTGTTTCTTTTGTTAACAAGTGGGTCCGACAATCCTGTTAGGGGCCGCTGAGTGCGGACTGCAAGTCCTGGTGTAGTTCATTTCATCTGCCTCCTATTCAATAAATGGCTTGCATGCCAAAGTTACCTGGTCTGTTACCTCCCTCCCTAGACAAACCAACATCATCTGGATTGTAGCAGCAGATTTTAAAGCATGAGTAGGGAAATATGAACAACTCTGGCATGGCATGAACCTTTTAGTGCCATGTTAGTGGAGGAACTTCAAGTTTCTTTGACCAGGTCTGGATGGTCCAGACCAGGTCTGGATGGCCTACCTGTTGAATACTACAAGAAGTATATCGATATATTAGCCCCCTGTACTTCATACGTACTCGCATAAGGTGTATATGGAGGCGTTTGTGTTGGGATAACTACCCGATAGATTTAATGAGGCATTAATTTCGTTGATACCCAAAAACGACCGAGGCAGGTTGGACCCAGCCAGTTACAGACCACTGAGTCTACTGGGGGTGGACTGTAAGATCTTGACAAAAACCCTGGCATCAAGACTAGAAGAAATATTGATAGATATTATAGATGGTAACCAGATGGGCTTTGTCAAGAATAGGTAATTGAAAGACAATATGCGAAGACTTACAGTACAGGCCAAAAGTTTGGATACACCTTCTCATTCAATGTGTTTACTTTCATGACCTTCTTTTCTTCAAGTCATGACAGACACTCGTTTCTCTTACTTTGCTGATTGGTTCTTGTTTTCCAATAGGGTTGTCGGCTGTGGATCAACATTACTTCAGCACAACACAACTGATGGTCCCAACCCCATTAATAAGGCAAAAAATTCCACTCATCCTGACGAGGCACCAGTGAAAATCATTTCAGGTGACGACCTCATGAAGCTCACTGAGAGAATACCATGGGTTTGCAGCTCTATCAAAAAGCAAAGCGTGGCCACTTTGAGAAATATAAAATATGAGACATATTAGAGTATTTCACACTTTTTTCTTAAGTACATAATCCCACATGTGTTCATTCATAGTTTTGATGCCTTCACTGAGAGTTTACAATGAAAATAAAAGAGACACATTGAATCATTGTATGCACCTAACATGGCTGAATAGCAATAATTCAACCTCAGTGGTGGCCCCATCGCTAGATGCTGAAAAGGCATTTGATAGGGTAGAGTGGGGATTTATGACCTCTGTTATGTCAAAATTTGGTTTTGGAAGGGACTTCTGTCGATGGATAAAAATACTATATTCCAAACAGAGAGCAGCTGTTTTTACAAATGGCATTCTATCAGACTTTTTTAGTCTCTCATGAGGAAAGTACCAGGGATGTGCACTCTCTCCATTACTCTTCACGATTTTCCTGGAGCCATTGGCCGTAGCAATACGAGCAGATGAAGGGATCCGTGGAGTATATGCAGGGGGGAGGGAGCAGAAATTGTTCATGTATGCCGATGATATACTGGTGGTAGTAGCAGACCCAAAGAAGTCCCTCCCAAAACTACTGAATAGTACTGACTCCTACTCTAGACTATCAGGGTACAAGATAAACTGGCATAAATCAGAGGGCATGCCTATCTCCGATTCATGCTGTGCTAGTGAGATTACACCATTTGGATTCAGATGGATACCATCAGGTATGAAGTATCTTGGTATTCGTCTGAGTCCAAAAATAGAGGAGATTAATTTATTATTCACTATGGAATAACCCAGGCACATGTATATATGCAAAATAAGTGATTTATTCGTGAATGGAGAATTTATATCATTTTCAGAATTATCGCAAAAGTATGACAGAGAAGAAAAGGGCAACTTTTGGCAATATATTCTAATTAAACACTGTATTCGAGAAGGGCAATTTGCAAATGAGACAAACCCAGTAAGGGACTTTTTGGACTTACCAAGGACAGGGCATAGAGCAGCAGTGTTTTATCGGGACTTCAGCAAGCTGAATAAGGATATCTGCCGGACTCTGAAGACTATATGGCAAAGAGATTTGGAATGCGAACTGAATGAGGTGGAGTGGAAGAGGATAATTGTGAACTCAGGAAAATACATCGGGGAGGCTAGACGGAAGTTTACTCAATATAAGCTAATTCTACTTCTAGATTCTAGATGCTAATTCTAGATTCTACTTCACCCCCTCTAGACTCCATCGGAGGGGTTTATTACCTGATCTGGGTTGGAAATGTGGTACACAGGCAGGGACTGTGTGGGGTTTGGGTAAAAGTATTACAACATCTAGGAAAGGCTCTGGAGATTGAGATCCCAGTCTTTCCAAGATTATGCTTACTGGGCGATCACAAATAACGGGAGTGTCAAAACAAGATTTTGCAGTCATAAAAGTCGGGACGGTTACGGCATTACGGATGGATTATCCTCAGGTTATGCAAAAGTACATATCCACCAGACTGTAAAAAGTGGATTGAAAATATTGCATTAATAGCATCATATGAACGAATGTTATCGAGAGTCAGTGACAGCGAGAAAAAGAGGGGGCTATGGGAACGTTTCTTTACCACAAGCCTATAGGAACAACTGGATACGAATTGAGGAGATTGTATAGCTGTGACTGAATAATATAATATTGTGTGTGAATTACTCTCTATTGCCATGTATAGGTAGGTACCATATACCAGGGAACCACTGTAACCCCACCCAACGGAACTGTCTCTAAGTGTGAAATAATAAAAAATGTATGTCTAACAACTCTGGCATGGCATTGTCACAGCAATCTGCTGCTGCAATGACAACATATTGCTACTTTTCAGATTATGTACAGAGTTTAATCTTTGCATAACTAACACCATCTTTTGAGTCCACACCTGAAAGACGTTTAATGTCTCTGCACTCAAAAGTGCATAGAATGTCCAAAAAAACAAAGAACTGATTCTGGACTTCAGGAAGCACAGACAGCCTCACAACCCTGTCCTTATAAATGGTGTACAAAAGTACAAATGGTGTATAAAAGGTGGAAACAGTCTCCACCTTTCACCTTTAAGTTTCTGTTGATGTTTCTGTTTCTGGCGACCAGCCCCAACATCAAGGCCCTGGTGAAGAAGGCTCAGCAGCGGCTTCACTTCCTGCGTATCCTCAGGAAGAATAACCTGGACCAGAAGCTGCTGCTGGCCTCCTATCACGCATCGATGGAGAGCGTGCTCACATACTGTCAGTGTGTGTGGTATGCAGGCTTCACAGCAGAGGGCAAAAAGCAATGCAGAGGGTAATAAAAACTGCAGAGAAGATCATTGGCTGCCCTCTTCCCAACCTGGAACACCTGTCCACATCCTGCTGCTGTGAATAAAGGCCATCACAGACCCCACACACTCCACATATGTTCAACCTGTTGCTTTCTGGAAGACACTACCGGTCGATCTGCTCACACCAGCAGAGTGACAAACAGCTGCTTCCCCTGGACAATCCGCACAGCAAACACCCACGGACTCATACGCACACACACACACACGTTCCGATATGACATTATATTAACAAATGTACACCGCACTTGTTAAATCTAACTGTACTTTTAGCCTTTTTCAACTTTTTTAACCATTTTAACATTTAACCTCACTGCTTCAAATCTATGACAAGTGAGTGCTTTATAATCAAAGTAACATACACAATGTCGTGTTGAGTTTAAATTCAGACTTCTGATATCCTAGAACAAAATTACACTTTTGTAGACGCCAAACACGAAACACTCAGTTTCAGGGTGAAAAAAAATTAGAGTGGCATATAAGAAGCACACGTACCTTCACAGATGACACCAGCATCTTCTTTGTGGTCACAGTTGTGTGATCCAAACTCTTCATGTGCACAGTCTTCTATTGATGATTCATTTCCTGAACAATCAACATCGTCCAACCAGATTGGTCCACTGCCCTCCCCAAAATGTGCACCACCATGTGCTGACAGAGCTTTTCCACAGCCCAGCTGATGACAAACCACATGGGCTTCATCTATTCCCCAACTGTCATCACACACTGTCCCCCATTGTGTGTCGTGGTAGATTTCTACTCTACCAGAGCAGCTGTTGTCAGAGTTGACCAGCCTCACCAGATAAGTTGGTGGTGGGGTTGGATAAACGTCAATTTCTGGTGGAAGAGAGGGAAAAGTATGTGAAACTGAATGACACTTAAATGTTTCCCTGATACACTTTTTTCACTTGGGATAGGAAAACGATGGTATGAATATTTATTACATATATAATTATGTTTAAACATTTTAATTTGCTTTGACCATTTCTTTTTCATTCAAAATGATTAATACTTTTGTTTGTTGTATGGCTACAGAGATAAAAAAAACATCCTGTATTCACACAGAGATCTTAATCTGAATAGTATAATGGGTTCCTCCTTGAACAAAATTACACTTTTGTAGATGCCAAACACGAAACACTCAGTTTCAGGGTCAAATACATTAGACTGGCATATAAGAAGCACACGTACCTTCACAGATGACACCAGCATCTTCTTTGTGATCACAGTTGTGTGATCCAAACTCTTCATGTGCACAGTCTATGATTGACGATTCACCTCCTGAACAATCAACATCATCCAACCAGATTGGACCACTGCCCTCCCCAAAATGTGCATCACCATGTGCTGACACAGCTTTGCCACAACCCAGTTGCTGACAAACAACCTCTGCATCCTTCAAACCCCAGTGGTCGTCACACACCGTCCCCCATTCATTGTTATGTAGGATTTCTACTCTTCCAGAACATTTGCTGTCAGAATCGACCAGCCTCACAAAAGTTTCTGTGAAAATAATTCCATAAATAACGTAACACTGCTGGTAGGTGTAAATATAAATAGCCAATCATATTAGAAACAGTTAGATAGTTCATTTAAAAACATTCCAATTCAGATTGACCACAGAGAAACTTCTTAGGGATCGTATGAGAAAATACACTTACCTTCACAGATGACACTGGCATCTTCTTTGTGATCACAGTTGTGTGATCCAAACTCTTCGTGTGCACAGTCTTCTATTGATGATTCATTTCCTGAACAATCAACATCGTCCAACCAGATTGGTCCACTGCCCTCCCCAAAATGTGCACCACCATGTGCTGACAGAGCTTTGCCACAGCCCAGCTGATGACAAACCACATGGGCTTCATCTATTCCCCAACTGTCATCACACACTGTCCCCCATTCATTATCATGGTAGACTTCTACTCTACCAGAACACTTGCTGTCAGAGTTGACGAGTCTCACATGGGAACCTGCCAAAATATTGGGTTCAAACTGATTCAGTTGTCATACAGTACCAAAGACTCCATTAACATGACAAATCCACTCCACTGTTCAATGTCAAATACATTTCTTGAGTCACAGGTGACAGTGACAGTATCATGTCATAGAATTACCTTCACAGATGACACTGGCATCTTCTTTGTGATCACAGTTGTGTGTTCCAAATCCGTCATGTGCACAGTCTTCTATTGATGATTCATTTCCTGAACAATCAACATCGTCCAACCAGATTGGTCCACTGCCCTCCCCAAAATGTGCACCACCATGTGCTGACAGAGCTTTGCCACAGCCCAGTTGCTGACAAACCACATGGGCTTCATCTATTCCCCAACTGTCATCACACACCGTCCCCCATTGGTTTTCATGGTAAATCTCTACTCTACCAGAACAGCTGCTGTTCGAGTCGACCAGTCTCACCTCATAACTTGGTGGAGCAGGTGAGGTTGGATCAACGTTTTGACCTGGTTGAAGAGAAACAGAGCAGCAGAATGAACTAGGGATTTACTGATCATCCAGGCCAATATTTTGTATTTTGACTCATACTGGCAATCTGACGGCTGATAAGAGATCAATTTAAAACTGGGTTATTTTGCAGTCACTTGCCTGTCTCGAGCATTATCTCGCCCACAGCACAATCTGATTGGTTATATGCAGAGCCATGGCAAAACAGCCAATCAGCACTGCAAGCTGTGCAGTACATGGCTCATGTTTATGGTAGGGAGGAGAAAATGTTTTGCAAGTAAAGACACTGGAGAGCAGATCTATGTTTTGGAGTTAAGGCAGCAGGATTTCAGTCTTCTACACAACTTACAACTACTAGTGATGTTACTGTTAGCTCTGAAATACCACCAGCTTGATGGCTATGTGAGCCTGCTGCATTAACATGGTCCGACAGAGAAAACTGTTGACGGCAATTCAAAGTTGAAAATATTTCAGTATTTTCAATATAGCAGTATTTCATCATTTCTGTAAATCACTTAAAACAAGATTACGGATATCAGTGACAGGGAAATAATTGTGCAAGCAGCAGAAAATGACATATTGTCAGATGAAGTGTGTCCTGAAGCTGTCTTTGATGGTGATGGTCTGTTGTCTAAGATAAAAGAAAACCTTTAAAATGCTGCAAATCCTAAAAGGTGTGTTAGAAAAATATATGAATATACATATACAGTATGAATACATATAAATATATGAATACATGAAATTTTGATGCCTCCTTGACTTTTTTGTTTTAAATTGGTATTGTTTCTGGAAAAAAAACAAAACATGTTGGTAGATCACTAATATGAACCCAAATGACATTGTTGATTTTGTTAATACATTTTGATTAGCAATCGGAAAAGAATTGTGCTATTTGTAAGTGTATGTACTCTAAATATTGTTTAGGTATTTCATTTCACTTTGACCATCCATCAAAACTGTATGGCTGGTATTCTTAGGAAGATAAAGATATCCCCAAAAAGACTTTTGTTTGGATTAGCCATTAAATGTAATTTGTACAGACTTCTGTTGTCATAAGACTTGAATATGTATTTACCGCTCACACAAATTATACGTGTTGAGAAAAATAAAATAAACCAGCAGTCATTTCCATAAGTACTATATCAAATTACACATTATCAGACTCCCAACACAAAGACTTTTCATATATAGATCTCATATAAAATTGTATGTAGAAATGTTCGTGAAAGTGTACATACCCACAAAAGTATGAAAAGTACTGCGAATGTTCAGATTTACAACGCACACACACACACACACACACACACACACACACACACACACACCTGTAAGCAATGTTTTATTAAAAAACACAGCTGCTGCAAATGTGTACACATGCTCCCACCTCCTAATTGTCCCGAACATGCCCCCTTTAACGATATATTGTCACTGTGAAGCATATTTCTGGGACGTGTCTGCAAAACACCGGTACCGGTAGTGCTTTCTGTTGGCAGCATCTAAGACAATTATTTCCCCTGATTCCTGGAATTGAAAATAACTAACTTTTGGGGAAAATATTAAACACTAGTGGTCCCCTTTTGTGCAAAAACTTCATTTATGAATCAAACTCAATCAATCAGAATTTGCTGGTATGTAGTTTCTTCGACCATGTTTGGGTTTTATAGTATACAACCTTTTCATAGAAATTGACTTATGCCATTTTTCCCTGTTTTTGGTGTATGCCTGCTTTATAAATGAGACCCCTGGACTGGTATCAGGTTCAGATAAATTAGTCTATAATATATGTTGTGTATAAAAGGTGCAGATCTACCTTCACAGATGACACTGGCATCTTCTTTGTGATCACAGTTGTGTGTTCCAAACCCGTCATGTGCACAGTCTTCTATTGATGATTCATTTCCAGAACAATCAACATCGTCCAACCAGATCGGTCCACTGCCCTCCCCAAAATGTGCACCACCATGTGCTGACAGAGCTTTGCCACAGCCCAGCTGCTGACACACCACATGGGCTTCATCTATTCCCCAACTGTCATCACACACCGTCCCCCATTGGCTGTCGTGGTAGATCTCTACTCTTCCAGAGCAGCTGCTGTTAGAGTCGACCAGCCTCACCCTTGAACTTAGTGGTGGAACAGATGAGGTTGGATGAATGTCATCTTCTGGTTGAAGATGAAAGAGAAGTTAAGTTCAAGAGAAACACGGTCGCCACTAATCATTTTGCAGAATCTCTATTCTACCAGAACACTTGCTGGGGTTTTCGTTAACCACCCTCAAACGAATACCTGGAAAAATGTATATTTATCTCTATACCTGAATGTGTCATGGTTCTGTTTTGGTATTGTGTTTTGGGTTTTTTCCCCCTGTGTTCCTCCTCCCTCTGGCTGGCAGTGGAGGTGCGGCCAGGCTGATTGGGTGCAATCAGCACACCTGATTCTCATTGGCACGCTGATTGCTCCTGCTCTTAAGCCGTGCTCTGGCCTCACTCCACTTCTGGATTGTTTGTGCTTTCGCCTTACTCTCCTGCCATTGCTCTCGTTAGTTCGTGCTTGTCCATCATTCTGTACTTGTTACCTTGTTCCGTGTGATTTTTTCGTTTTCTCTCATCCAGTGATTTGGCTCCGCCATAGTGCGTGATTTTCTTTTCATTATTTTCTCCTCTCGTGTTTTGGACTCCGCCATAGTGCGCACTCTTTCGTTCTTAGTTGGTGGTTCTTTCTACCTGTGTTCTACTGTTATTCAGTATTGTCTATCTGCCTGTGCAATAAACCGCCTGTTGACCCAGCTGACAGTTCCTTTCAGTGAATTTCCACACTTCTGGGTCCCAAACCTCGGGCTTTTGCCCACGTAACAGAATGTCGATTTGGGTGGTATTGTTTTTGATATCGTCTAAAGTCGCTAATTGTCAAGTGACAAAACAGGGCAGTTCACCCTCTGTATGTCATGTAGTCTGAACATCTTTCAACAGTTATCTGGCAATAACTACGTGACACATGCTGAGTCATTCAAATTCCTATTAATCAGCTATATAACTATATTATAATATAATAATGCACATATACATAGGAACTGGTAGATAGCCAGAAAGAGACATGTCACATGTCTTCTGACTGAAATATTTTAAAGAAGTACACTTGCCTTCACAGATGACACCAACATCATCGCTGTGATCACAGTTGTGGTCTGCAAACCCATCATGTGAACAGTAAATCAATGATGACTCATTTCCACCACAATCCAAATCGTCCAACCAGATTGGTCCATATCCCTCCCCAAAATATGCATCATAATGAACTGCTACAGCCGGGCCACAGCCCAGCTGTTGACAAACCACATGGGCTTCATTCATTCCAAAGTCGTGATCACACACCGTCCCCCATTGGTAGTTGTAGTAGATCTCTACTCTCCCAGAGCAGGTGCTGTTGGAGTCGACCAGCCTTGCATGACTCAATGGTGCTGGTAAATCTGGAGAACTGGAGTTAAAGCCAATTTCTGGTCAAAGTGAAAGACAACGTTTATTAAATCACATCAGAAGAATGAACACTAATACTTTGTTGAAAGACTAGAAACAAAAAGACTGAATGTCTCTCTATATTGAATGTTAGGCAAAGAAACAATAAGTAGAAATAATCTGCTGCCATCAACGAATTTTCATTTTCAGTGCTGATAGAAATAGAAGTGTAGTGAACAATAATAATAAACAAGAATAGCCGACTACCGCCAGAGAAAGGCAAGTCTAACGTTTTTTTTTTTAGTACGTAAGATGATCTAACTCTAAGATTAACTACTTCTACTGGAGCATTTCTTGGGACATAATTGCAAATCAGTTCCTGGAATCTATCATTCCTGGCTCCGTGGTCACTGAGCGTCATATTCCAAAGGTCCACACCTACCTTCACAGATGACACTGGCATCCTCACTGTGATCACAGTTCCATGATCCAAAGTCATCACGTGAGCATGCTGTTATTGATGACTCATTGCCTAAACAGTCAAGACGGTCCAGCCAGATTGGCCCAGTGCCCTCGAGAAAAAGTGCATTGTCATGTGCTGCCAAAGCTTTTCCACAGCCCAGCTGTCGACAGATCACCTCAGCCTCCTCCATGTCCCAGCTGTCATCACAGATTGTCCCCCACTCATTGTTGTGAAAGATCTCCACTCTGCCAGAACACTGGCTGTTAGGGTTGACTACCCTCACATGAGAACCTGTCAAAAATAA